>JAUTXW010005370.1:0-285000 GCA_030620095.1 Kuschelorhynchus macadamiae | reverse complement strand
GAAGCACACTTTAACCCAAGTGGTGGATTATGAAACTCTCAAAATCAGACTTAAGCGAAATGAAAAAAAGTGTAGCTGTCCAATCTGTGAAGTTGCTCGATCTAACCCCAGACAAAACCTGCCTTTAAAATGTATTATCCAAAAACGTAAAGTGGGTAGACCAGCCATAAACAATGATGCCGATGTTATCAAGCCAAAATCTATCAAGTTGTGTAGTTTGTGTAATTCTAAATTACAAAAGGGTTTAAAACATACTTGTACAATAACTACAAGAGTGGTGAACACGGTCAGACTCGCAAGTGGATGCGAACAACAGGTGGCAAGTAAAATTATTCAAAAAGAGGAATCAGTTCAGTGCAGCTCTTCATTGGTGCTAAACAAAGGTAAAGGTGTTGGTATGAAAATAGGTATCAAGCGTCAAAATGGGACACCAGATCAGCAAAAGGTAACTCTAAATGTTTTTCAAAATATACAGAAAGATTGCAATTTATCATTTAATTCAATGAGAAAAATAAGCGATCACTTGCGAAGTGCAGGTAAAAAACTGGTTGAACCAAATGTTCTTCCTAATATTAAGAAATTATCTCATAAACTTGACGAATACTTTGATTTTGAAATGCTGAATGATGTAACAATTGGAAAAAATGAATTTTCTTCTGCTCCTTTCGTATATTGCAACAATTTGCCGCAGTTGACTGCTTATCTTTTGAATGAAAGAAATGTTGGGGACTCTTTTCATGTAAAAATTGAAATTGATAGCGGAGGTGATTCTCTAAAAGTATGCTTGAATTTGTTGCCATATGATAACACTGAAGTAGACCATAAACATAAAAGTGGTGGTATCAACAAACTTATGATTTTGGATTAGGACCAAAGATGATCGAATCCTACAGTAATATTGAATTAATATTTAAAACTATCAATTTGAATTCACTTTGCGGACTTTGTGAATACACGTTTGCTGCTGATCTAAAATTAATAATGATGCTGCTGGGACTTCAGGCGAATTCTTCTTCACATCCCTGTCCATGGTGCGATGTATTTTATAAAGATTTGGAAGGTAAAGGGCAATTAAGAACGATTCACAACATTTCCGAACAAAATATCTTATGGAAGAACACTGGTGGGAGACTTGACAAAGTCAAAGATTTTAGTAAGCTATCAATGCTAATAAAGAGCCTATTAATTATTTCATGTTCAATGTCCTATTTTTTAGAAAACTGTATTAATATTCCATTGATTACCGGATGTGAGCATACCCCAATCATAAAATATATTCCCCCTCCAGAATTGCATTTACTTATGGGTGTTATGCAAAGGATATTCGATTTTTTGAAACGAGATGTTCCTGAAGCTGCTGACGAATGGATCAAAAGAGCAGGGGTTAAACTCGATCATTATCAAAAACTCAACGGAAATAATGCTAGAAAACTGCTTAAGAAGGTGGATCTGCTAAATAGTATATGCCCAGGTATAAGATAATAATATTTCGTCATATCGTATGGTTATACCTATTTTGTTTTTGTTATGAATTTCATTTCTTTTTTAGGAAACAGATATACGACGGTATTGACAGCCTTTAACAAAGTGGTTTCAAGTTGCTTTGGCTGTAGTCTGGATGCCAACTACGAAATTTATATAAACGAATTTAAAGAAGAACTTCAAATAGCAAAAATAACATACAGTCCCAAGATAAACGCGGTTATTCATCATGTTCCTGATTTTATCAAAATGACAAATATTGCTTTAGGTTTTTTTTCTGAGCAGGCTTCAGAACAATCCCACCATTCCTATAAACTACATGCAAAAAATTACAATCTTAATATTCAATCTGAAGACTATCCACAAAATTTATTACGCTGTATTTGTTCGTACAATGCTAAACATATTTAATAACTTGTAGTTAATTATTGTAACCTATTTAAATTTTACTTATATAACTTTATTCATAAAATATTCATAAACTACTGTATAGAGGATCCAAAAATGTAAATAATACTAACACGCTATTCATTTTTTCATTTTTTTTTCAATGTATTTTCAGAAAAAAATAAATATTTTTTGTTACGCCACTGCATTCGCAAAGGGGTGAACTTAGGATTTTAAATTTGTATTTAATATAGCTGCTAAGTTGTCAGAATTAATAAAAAATAAGTTTCAGAGAGTATATATTTTTTTTCTTGAAAATGCTGTTTTTACTAACTGTGCCTTTCAAAACGTTCGTCCTTCGTAATAAATTTGACATTAATATATACTCATAACATTCCCGTCCATATAAAAAAACAGCTTAGTGTCATTGTCTTTAATTTTTAAAAAATACTGATAGGGGTTTTAAGTATTTCTACCCCCTTCTCTTCAACAACGTTACAGCTGCGGCACACATTAATATGTCCACAATGCCTAGTCTTCACTAGGCATCATTCTAGGCATCATTACTATGATTTTGATTATCTATTCTCAACAAAGCAAAAAAACGCACATAAACTTAAAAACAAGCAAGATAAAATTGCACTACACAAAAGGACGATAAATATAAACATAAAAGTAAGGTTAGTTCTACAGGCGACGCAAAGCGCAAACGTTTTCAATCTATAAGTCGGGCTAAGAACCAGCGTAAACGCTTAGCTCAAACGGACGACGCAAGACGCAAACTTTTTTAATCCATAAACCAGGCCTTACAATGCGAAACCTGCAAGATGGTTGTAACATTTTTAATGACAAATATCCTAGCAGAAACCCAATAACTAAGTCTACCGTAACCAAAATTGACAAAACATTTCGTGAAACGGGAAAGGTAAAAGATGCTGTACGTTCTGGCAAATCTAAATGCGCAACAGATGGTGATAAGGCTCTCAATGTTTTAATGAGTTTAGTGGAAAATCCTCACCTTTCTACCAGAACATTAGGAAGGGAAAATGACGTCCCACACATTTTGGCAGAGCGACTTCTAAAAACAGAAAAATTTCATCCATACAAAATAACTTTGGGGTAAGAACTCTCTGAGGATGATCACCATAGGCGCTTGGAATTTAATGAAATCATGATGGAACGTTGCGATACCCATCAAAATTTTGTCGATGAAATTATTTTTTCGGAGGAAGCACCTTTTTTTTAATGGAATTGTGCCAGGAAAAAGCCAGGGTATTGTAAACAATTAAACCCACGGAATTTGATAATTTTTGAATATAAAATAGAAAGTTTACCTTCACTTAAGTGCTTTAAGAAAATAAAAGAAATGAATTAACTACTTTTTCTATTAAAAAATCCAAAAAGAAATTCGATATTTTCAATGCATTTCAATGCGCCATACTCCTTAATATGACAATTTCAAGAAATGCTATTCTAACATTTCTACCTTTAAAGAATACCCAATTGAAGTGTTATGGTTTACCAATATGATGGAAGGCGGTAAATAAGTAAGATATGTTAGTCACCAGAAGCAATACACTCACCTAATATCGACTCAATAATATCTCTTAATAACAACTATTGCTAGCTCTAGTCGGGTAGGTTCGGATTCCTCTTTCTCGTTACTCTACCTATACTTCCATATCACAATCTCTTACTTTAGATGTAATATTTAAGTTGAGCGCCACCAAGTTTTAATTTAAGTTAAATAAAACTTGGAAAAAAAAGTTTCATTAGATCTAACCACTATCAATAGGTAAAGTCTTATCTTGATCAATTGAAAACCAACACTTTGGAAACAAATGACTTTTATTGTTTAATACACAATATATTCAGTGACTTATTCCCAAGAAAAAAAACCAGGGAGCTTAATAGCATCCCAACAAGAAGTGAAGGAATTAAGTTTTCCCTAACAAATTTATTGTAAGGTTACACTAACTGAAATCCCAACAAAATTATTTGATTTGGGTACGTAAATACAAAACCCAGAAGCTTATTCCTTATCTACACCACTCCAGATTAATAACATTGGGATTACATAATATAAACAAGAATTAGATCAAATAATCAGTTTAGAATCTCAATAAGTTTCTTTCCTCCCCTTAAATAATTGAAGTTTAATTCTAGTTAAAACAAATAATTATGTTACAAACGATAATGGTTAGGGTTAAGTATTAAAAAAAATAAATTTTGATTAGCCACACGCTAAGTGGCAGCACAATAAATATCTATAAAATGTCTATTACATAGATTTGAATATCTTAGATATTACCAATAAAACAGCAGTAATTAGGTAGCGCTACGAAGCCGGCTGCGTTTCACCTTACAGAAATTCTGCACAGTATGCTATATACTAGACAAGGTGACACCAGTAATTACATTAATATATTTATTACCAGTTTGATTAACAGAAATAGTACTATATGTTAAGCTTCCAAATATTATACTACTACTTAGCTGAATACTCTAGTCCAGGGGTGCTCAAACTTGAACTGCTGGCGACCTACATCAATATTTTTAGACTACTTACGATCGACTCTGAGAGGCTGCAAGTATGTGTGATGCAGGGTTGTCGTACATACACGATACATACACCCTACCTATCTACCTAGGTAGGGTGTACCGTAGCATATATAGATATTAGCTTTCCGCACAATATACATTATTTTAGTCAAGGTTTGGCTTAGGTTTAGTTAGGTTCTTCCCTACAATTTCAATGAAAAAACTCATAGTTATTCAAAATTGCGAGTTTATTGGTTGTTACAAAACAAAAGAGTTACATATGGTGTTAAACTTAACTAAGGAGTGACTTTGGATGTTGAAGCGTGGCACTGCATGTCCTGAGCATACTTTTCATAAGATGGTACGTAACCACTGAGTGCTAATCGCAAGCATGATGACATATGATCGTCAGTTAGTCGATTGCGATATTTTGACTTAATTATCTTCATTTCAGAAAATGCAGACTCGCACAAGTAAGTTGACCCAAACATTGCTGTCAGTTGAAGGGCGATTTGCCTTAGATTTGGATATTTATCTTCAGATATAAAACACCAGAAATTTGTATCAGATGCTGTAGCTTTGAGATGTATATCTGATATAATCTGCACCAACTCATTTTCAACAGAACATGAGTTCATATTAAACTGACTTGCTATTTCAGTAGCTAATTCCTCAATGTTTTTACATGAAAAAGGATAACTCATAAATGATGCTACATTTGCCAATTTACTACAATCACAAAAACGCATTTCGAATTGTCCCAAAATACTTGATAATTCAGCCTCATACGTATCATAATTCAACTGGGGAATCCTTGCTTTCTTTTCAGTTGATCTATCATAAGTTGCAATTTACTTTTGAATGCGTTTACTGCGCTAATCATCTCAATAACAGTTTTTCCTTTACCTTGAAGCTCCAAGTTAATGGTGTTTAAGTGCATTGTGATGTCAGTCAAAAATGCCAAATCAGTCAGCCATTTTTCGTTTTTAACATCTGAGTGTCATCACCTCTTTCGTCTAGAAAAGCTGTTATTTCGGGCAATAATTCTTGAAACCTTTCTAGGAATTTTCCGCGACTCAACCACCTGACGTCCGTGTGAAGAACTAAATCAGTGTGTTCAGCTGATTCCCTATCTTCCAACTGCGACTTAAAGAGTCGCCGGTACAAGCTACGTGCACGGATGGAATTCACAATTTTTGTTGCAATGCCCACAATTTCCTCCGTGTTTAAAACTTTTAAACACAAAACTTGTTCATATATAATGCAATGGATTGAAAAAAATGAAGGGAAATCTTCATTAGCTCGACACAATGCCACAAAACCGTTTTTGTTTCCAGTCATTGCTGGTGCTCCATCGGTCGTAATGCACACTAATTTATATATTGGTAGCTTGTAGTTTTTTACAAAATTGAAGAAAACGTCATATATATCTTCGCCACGGGTCTTCCCCTTCAGAGGAATGATTGTCAAAAATTCTTCCTTAGCCAACATGTCATTGAATACCATCCGAATAAAAATACACAGCTGGACAGTGTCTGTCATATCGGTGTATTCGTCGAACTGTAAAGAAAAGTATGTACATTCCATGATATCATTTATTATTTATTTATCATTTAATTTATCTGCCATGTCCAATTGGACGAGATAACTGATGTTCTCTAATAGCAGACATGATTTCTGTTTTATTTTTAAAATCTCCAAATAAAGTCTCACCCGCTTCAATAAATGCTTCCTTCACAACCGATATATCTTCGAATGGTTTCTTGTGTTTCGCCAATATATGAGATATTTTAAATGACGCGATCGTAGCAGCTTTTGATTGTTTGGCTGGTCTTGTGAACATGGTTTGTTCTTTTTTCAAACAAGATATCAAATCACGTACTTTTCGTTTTCTCAATTCACTCTGTGGCGGAAAATCCTTTTCATAGTTTTTATGAACCGTTTTATGATGCCTCTCTAAGTTACCACGTTAGGTATTGCAACTGACGCACGACAAATAAGACAAATGCACTTATCCTTTAACATACAAAACAAAAATTCTTCCTCCCAATCGTTATTAAAATGATACGTTTTAGATTTCTTCGCTGCACTCATTTTGTACTATTTAATAATAAACTCTGTATCGACGTAGTATTGCCTTCAAGTTGCAATTCAGAATGACTCCAATTCCTGCAGGCGCAACATTTATATCGGCGTGAACGAAAGTCTCGAATGTTCCCGTCAAACGCGCCGCCCGAAATTTCTAGAAAAGCGGCAAGAATAAAAAACGCGGCTTTTCTTTGAGTGTTATTTTATTACGTAATACATTTTTGTAGTTTAGTTAAGTACCTACTTATTAAAAAAAAATTTTTCTCCAGATCTACTCAAAAAGCACTCGCGATCGACCGTTTGAACACCCCTGCTCTAGTCACTAGTGTAGAGTGTAAATGGTGGTAAGGCAGGTAACATCCAAGTGTTCCTCAGTGATCACTATGTCCTACAGCTCCGCTACGTAGACCGTATCCAAGACATCATGGCTATTCCATCAAAAGAAAAGTTCCAAATTCCATAAATAACTAGCAGTTAGGACACCATACCAAAACCTTGCTAATGGTTTGTCTTTAAAGTTCCAAAATAATCCCACTGAACTTCAAAGATTCAACCTTATACAAAAACACTGAAACAAGAAGTGCCCCATGTAGAAAAATCTCTACAACAAAGTTTGGAATATAATTCCAGACAGGCAAAACAGCACACAATATATATGAGAATATAATACAAAATTCTTACCTTATTGTAGCTACGAGGGTACCAAAAAAAAATTGTGTGAGCACCAATGTTAAGATGATCGATGTTAGTGGCACGTGGAAGTAATTAAGACAAAATCGCCATGTAGACCGTAAAGTTGAAACCCAAAATTTACTATACCATAATATTCAACTTCACTTTGTCAAATCGGATCCTTCTAATCTCCCATTTGGGATGGAATTCAGTTAAGAATCAAAAAAAAATTCAGAACATCCGACACATCCGTCCTTGATGAGACTTGGTGCTAAAAAGAAAGATCTTTTTCTTAACCCTTCTCACGTACACAAAATGACCACACAATATTACCAAACACGGTAAATCTACATATCCTTTTCTACATTCCAAAACATTATTTGAAAAAAACAACTTTTTTCAGTATCAACAAAATAATGCTGGTACAATAAATGCACTAAACTAAATATTAACTTGTCAAATTCCAGTTCGGTTTATAACAAAAAAAATCTTTATATCCATGAGTATTGGAAAGAGATGAAAATATATTATTAATCCTCAACTAATCCAAGCTACCCTGTATTTTGTCCAACCAGAGAATAACCATCTAAATTAATATTAGCTCGCCGATACGTCAAATCAATAGGACTTATAATAAGAAAGAAAAAGAGAGAAAATACTTCCACTTCTATGCTTATTTCGACTGCATTATTCTATCGATTGAAAGCATGTGGTTTTCAACTGACCTATCATAACCCTGTGTAAAAATCTGACAACTGATAAACAATAACAAAGTAAATCTCTGTAGATTTCGAAATATATAATAATGAACAAATTTACCTTACTAATTAATGCAAAATAGTGAACCAAGTTATTAAAGAACATTTGTGTTTAAATTTACGTGCTTGTGAAATTTCTAAACAAAATGTTATATGCTATTTGACATGTAAACAACAAAATTCTTCTGAACTAACAGATGATATAAACAAATGGAATCTTAGAATATTAACGCAAGAAAACTATATACAGGTAGATTTTTGAATGTTCTATTAGATTATCTTATCAGAAACACATGTCACTTAGATTTTACCTTCATTTGTATGTCTTATATGATTGTTGAACTAGTCTTCGAGTCACAGCATATTAAAAATGTTAATTCCTATTAATTGGAATATCTTAAAGTTAATTTTATATATTTAACAGTAATTATATGATAATACAGTACAATATGAAAGTATATTACATTGGCTCTATCAAAAATAAAGTAAATTCACATAAGGTTCTAATTTTGTACTTTTGCTTCCGGCTATTTGTAACAAGAAATTTCTGAAACTAGCATTATTTCTATAATTTGGGTATCAATGGTAAATGTAAGCCTGAATATTGTATAAAAGAGTGTTGTTAATTATAAATTAGATTAAAACGACTTAGATATCACAAATGATATAATACTAAAATAAAAAGGAAAAAGTGTCAAGTGAAGATTTATTTTACTGAATTTTACTGCCCTATGTACTGACAGACATATATGACAAATCTAACTGTAACACTATTTTACATTGTTGCCAAACTTATATTATTGCACGGAGCTTAAATTTTTCATGTTTGTCTCCGGTTAATAACGCATTTGCCCGCCTTCCCCCTTCCCCTGTGCCGATACCGAATGTTAGACTTCCGCCATTGATGCACTTCGCTGTTGTTTACCTTTTATGTTAGGGCTTTAACAATGATTCCTACGGTGCCGAACTTGGTGCTAACCCTGTACCAATCCACCTAGTGCCTCCGGGCTCGTGCTGGTACCGATCCACCTATCAACCCTAATCAACTGCTCAGGGGGTGCCTCAATAACTTCCGCCAGTGATGCATTTCGCTGTTGTTTGCCTTTTGTATTAGGGCTTTAACGATTATGCCTACGGCACCTAACCCGGTACCAATCCACCTAAAGTAATTGTAATTCGTAATCCTAAAGTAATCTATGCTGCGAGCTGCAATTTCTCCTGGACCACACCACAGGACAACGTAAATTTTCACGTACTAGCGGCCTCTAGTGGCCAATTATTTAGTCCCCTCAAAAATCATTCGTCATTTAATGAGAGTATACCCATTAAACGAAAAACACTGATTACCTCCATGGTAATAGCCACTGGTATGACAAATAATGACACTAATAAAAAAAACTCAAAACAATTAAAAAATCGTATTCCGTTTCTCTTATATAATTTATATAGGTCATATATAAAATAAACTTGACAACGTAGGATCCCCAGCACCCTGGATTTCCGTCCAATGTGCCATACTTTCTATTTATTTAGCAGCTGTAATTATGTGTCATGCAACTATGAAAGTTAATACAGCCTTATAATATAATCACTCTTTTACATAGTTCATAAATTAACATTGTGAAAAACATGTTTTCAGCGATACGTCAAAAACAAGTTCAGTGTATCCTTCCGAAACCTTAGTTTTTGTGGATATAATTTGAAAAAGTGGTTCATCCATAAAATTTTGTGTATAGGAATTATTAAAAAAAGGTAATATTTCAAATGTATATTTTAAATTTGTCAAATTCCATGGGTAAAATTGTTTACAAGAACCGAAATCCATAGTGGATACGTGAAAATCATACTCAATTTCCCCAGAAGATTCATGTTTGGTGTGGCATAAAGGGTGCAAAAATAATAGGTCCATTATTCATGGAAGACACATTAACTGGTGAGAGAATTTGAATCTTTTAAGGACCGAAATTGCCCCAGCTATCGCAGAACTATTTCCGAATAACCGTAAGTTCCTTACTTTACCGGCTGTATTAAATATTTAAACTTGATTTTTTAGGTAAACCGCACTTTGCTAGAAATGTTGGGAACATACATTTAAAATGTGGTATATAAAACTATGACCTCGAGGATTTAAAGAAGCAAATAAAAATCGAATATAGACGAATCGAGGGGATAGCATTCTTTTTATTGTAATAAATGTTTTCCCACAGTATTTCGCCTAATGTCAGGAAGTAAATGGACAACATTTTAAACACCTTACATAGTTTCATTTGTTTATTGTTTGTTGTATTAGGTATTTCTTTTTGTATTGTACTGTTTCCGTTGTTTTTACAACCTACTTTTAATGTTGAGACGCTGTTTTCTCTTGCTAGGTTTTTGTAACAAGATGAGGAACTGTTGTACTTTCCGGTCTGTACAGGGTGTCCGGATTTGGTTGCAAAAGCAGGGTATCTCGCTTATTTTTAAAGATAGAACCTTGCGGTTTTCACGAACCTGAGCTAATTTTTTGTGAAACTCATGAAGCCGTAAACAAAATTTTCATAGCCTTCTTCGTTTATGAGATACAGGGCGAAATAGAAAATTTTTGCATTTTGGAACCCCCCTTGTATCTCGGTTATCCTTTAACTTAACGCAAAGGGAAAAATTGCTGCTTATGCAGTTTTCTACGCTGGATCCAGTGGCGTAGTCATATTTTTCATTTGAGTTGTT
Organism: Kuschelorhynchus macadamiae; assembly: GCA_030620095.1. Lineage (NCBI taxonomy): Eukaryota > Metazoa > Arthropoda > Insecta > Coleoptera > Curculionidae > Kuschelorhynchus > Kuschelorhynchus macadamiae. The sequence continues at coordinate 274,366 of JAUTXW010005370.1, read as the reverse complement.
ATTTTTTAGATATGACCCAAAAATGTGTTTTTTTAAATGGGACACCCTGTATATTTGTCCAGAAATTGATTTGTCCTTTTAAAAGTTTCTCAAAAATATATATTAGTATAGGTCTATTTTAATAAACAACAGCAGTATGCCATGCAAAACAATGCTGCCTTTTATTTAAAGTCGCTAACAATATTTACATCCTAACAATAAATCAAAATAAATATGTAATTAAATCTATTTATCAAAATATGTATTGATAATTTCCCACCAAAAAAGTACCACCTACCTAGATTTATGTAACACAAGAACAAAACAGTAATAAATTATTATGTAACAAGCCTTTCAGCAAAAATCAACTGTCGTATAAGAATTACAGAAACCAAGGAAATCAAAAGAACTGTTCAAACTGATTTCCATTTTGTTCTATACGTGCTTCGCACAATTTTCGTATTCGTTTTAGGGAATTAAGCAAAATAACGGGATGATTTTGTAAATAGCGAAAATTTTCTCTTATTGCATTTCCTAAATCTTGGACATTATCATAGTGGTCTTTGTAAATTCTATTTTCCAGATATCCCCATAGAAAGAAATCGACAAATCTGGGGACCTAGGGGGCCATCTTATAGGTCCATTTGTTGTCCGATCCGTTGATTGATTAAATTATTGTCCAGAAATAATCTCGTCATTCCAGAATTGTGTGCAGGAGCACCGTCCTGTTGAAAATAAATTTCGTTAATTTGCGCTAGAGGAACATCGTCAAATAATTCAGGTATAGCTGCCTCTAAAATTTCTATATAGCGATTGGCTGTTAGATTTCCCTCAAATATATAAAATATTATATGTGTTCCTAATACGAAACAGGACACATTTAGACCAAACCTGCCCTGCTGTCTTCTGGGAAATATTTGGTGTTGATTTTCCTGGGACCAGAATCTATTATTGTGCCTGTTGAGTATACAAGAATTACTGAAATGTGCTTCGTCTGACCATATAACCTTCCTTTCAAAATCTCTAACCATATCGCATCTTTCTCGAAACCAATTGCAGAAGACTACCCGACGCTCTGCATCCCCTGGCTGTAAGTGCTGCACGAGCCTAAATTTGTATGGTGGTATTTGTGCTTTTTTAGAGTTTCTTGAACTCTAGTTTTTGGAAACCCTATGCTCTTTTCACTGGCCCTACAAGAGTTTGTAGGGTAAGCTTCTGCATTAGCCAAAACCGCAATTTCCTCAGCCTCCCGATTTTCTTTATTATATGTTTTCGTACGAGGTTTGATAAATGATCCGTGATTAAGTAAATTCTTTTTTATCCGATAAAAAGTGGATATATTAGGTTGCCTCCTTTCTGGATATCTAAATAAACATTAAGTAATAGTATTTCAACACACCTAAAAATTAACTATTTACTTGTTAAAATACATCTCAGAAGCCGCTTCAACATTTTCATTACTTAATATAAAACAAGTTAACATATCGTACTTTTCATAATGTTCGAAAGTTTGGTTTTCTTCCATAATAATACAAATATATTTTTACACAATAAATATATACAAAAAACTAGCGCTATAGTTTATATACATTATATTTGCTTCAAAGAAAACAAAAGAAAACGGCATCGTTTTGCAAAATTTGGGATGATAATTATAAAAATTAGGATTTTTGTTGTTGTTTATTAAAATAGACCCATACTATTATATATTTGTGAGAAGATTTTAAAAGGATAAATCAATTTCTGGACAAATATACAGGGTGTCCCATTTAAAAAAACACAACTTTGGGTCATATCTAAAAAATAACAACTGAAATGAAAAATATGACTACGCCACTGGATCCAGCGTAAAAAACTGCATAAGCAGCAATTTTTCCCTTTGCGTTAAGTTAAAGGATAACCGAGATACGAGGGGGGTCCCAAAATGCAAAATTTTCTATTTCCTGTATCTCATAAACGAAGAAGGCCTATGAAAATTTTGTTTACGGCTTCATGAGTTTCACAAAAAATTAGCTCAGGTTTGTGAAAATCGCAAGATTCTATCTTTAAAAATAAGCGAGATGGGAGACCCTGCTTTTGCAACCAAATCCGGACACCCTATACAGCATCTTTTACCTTTCCAGTCTCACCAAATGTTTTGTTAATTTTACTTACGGTAGATTTAATTATTGGATTTCTGTTAGGATATTTGTTATTAAAAATGTTACAAACATCTTGCACGTTTCGCTTTCAATTCCCATAACCTAGTAGAATTGAAATTTCAATTCTTTCAGGTTTCAGTTAAACGACCCATTTTTGTAAATCAACAAAACTGACTTTGTCAAACATATCAGGTAACCTTTTGTGTGCAGGTATTTTATTAAAAGGTAATACATTAATTATGGATATTAATAAATTATTTTTGTAAAGTGCTCTTAATAAAAAGTATTGAGAATTTTATGCAGATTTTAAAAAAGTAATATAATATAGGGTGTTCCACTAAAAAAAATTCCTTTGATTACAGAAAAACGGTAAACTTGGCAGCAATGCCATTGAATCCTGCATAATTTCATACCTACCAGAGTGCATATTTTCATTAAATTCAGGTAAGCTGTACCAGATATATTTCGCCGTTTGCTTACCTTTGTTACACGCTGTATACATATTCTCAATTATTATTAGTTCTTAAATGAAATTTTTACCTGTTTTGATCTAATCGAGTCATAGCAGTGAAATTTTCCTTTGGAATGGAAGGTGCGTAACGGGAACAAATCAAAGCGTTTGTGTTGGCTGGATTTCCAACCACCAGAACTTTGACGTCCTTCTTAGCATGCTTGTCCAAAGCTTCGCCCTGTACCTTGAAAATTTTCACGTTGGCGCTCAGCAAATCCTTACGTTCCATTCCTAAAAAATCATATTTAAAAATTCGTTAAGGGTATATACAGGGTGTAACAAAAGAAGTGTCCGAAATTTCAGGGGCATATAATACTATATAAAAAAAGTTCTATGGACGGAAATGCTTCGTTTTCAAGCTACAGTGTGTCCACGTTTTCATATTTTTTACACACCGTGAACATTTCTATAGTCTGTTTCAGAACTGTATAGAGTAATAAATATGTATGCAAAAGGACTACAGGGTGAGCAACCAATAATTTATGCCACTTCCATAGTTTGGCATTGATCTGATTGCAAAATTCTTTCTTTTCATCACGTGGAGGTAGTACCACCCGTTTTGGGTCAATTTATGGGTTTGCCCTATTGTTATCCCTTCATAAACACTGAAAATGGTACGCCAAAGGTGTGCGGTTGAATACTTAGAGAAAAAATATGAATTTAATGAAATTTTATTTTAACAATATATAAATTTTATATATAATATGTACAGGGTGTCCCAAATTCGAGGCGTATCATTGGGATCTCGGAAACTATAAGAGATACAAAGTCGGACAAAGTTGCGCAATTTCATGCCAATCAAAATGCCGCCTTAAAGGTTTGAATATTCCGAATATTCCGAAAAAAACCAAATATCCGCGATTCCGTTTTTATTTTTTTCTGACTCCATTTAAAGCGATATGACAAAATAAATTCTACATTCTCATTGTTACTTTTCTGCTTTACAAGATGGCGCTGCTAGATTTTCAATCCAACTTTTCGTTTGTCCGCAACCATCATCAACTTCGTTTTTTTAAATAGGCAAAAATTCCATTTTATGCTTAATTAACTTTAATTTAAATTCTAATTCAATGACGTAACACACTTGACATATATCCGACGTTTCGAGCTGAAAATCCATCATCCGTCCTATCAAAATCTTGATGACGCCATCTTGCAGAGAAGAAAAAAATGACTATGAAAAAGTAAAATTTATTTTGGTTTTTAAATAGGCAAAAAATTCCATTTTATCCTTAATTAACTTCAATTTAAATTCTAAAATCAATGACATCACACACTTGACATATATCCGACTTTTCGAGCCGAAAATCCATCATCAGTGCTACTTGCTGTTGATGACGATGGAACGAAACGTCCGATCAAAAGTCTGATGATGCCATCTTGTAGAGAAGAAAAAATGGCCACGAAAATGTCGAAACTATTTTGGTCTACATCTTTAAGAAAGAATCATAAAAAAAATTTGTTAAAATTTATATTGTTATATTTATATTAATTAATTGCCAGAAGTCAGAATTTAAAATTTGATTTTATAATGAATTTATTTAAAAAAAAAGTAGAAAAATTTCAGGGAAAGCTTCGAGAATATATTTTTATTAAAAACTAAGAAATTTAGGAACTACAAAAATTTAAAAAATTTAAATAAAATAAAAAGAATTCAAATACATTACTAAATATTCAACAAATACATGATATAATCGATTTTGCAAAAAAAAACCTCAGAGATAGTAACCTAAGGGGTTCAAGTCCGGGCTTCTACCGGGCCAGCGTACAACCCCTTGATTCCCAATCCATTTACCAGGAAATAAAAGATCGAGTGTCACTTCTCTTCCATTATGGAGAGGAGCACCATCTTGTTGCCACCATAGATTTCTTAAAACTTCTAATGGTTCGTTCGACAAGGCATCCATTATTTCTTGCTCTATTAAATCTATATATTTTTGAGATGTAAAGTGACCATCAAAAAAAAAATGGTGATTATTTTGTTACGCCACATTCCCACCCGTACACTAAATGATTCCCTTCCTTGAGGTCTCACTAATAATGTTCAGTGTGTCGGTTAAATATTCTAGACGTCGAAAAAGTGCTCTCGTCCATCCAAATTATTAATTATTATTAAGTTGATGATGGTTGCGAAGAAATGAAAAGTTGGATTGAAAATCTAGCAGCGCTATCTTGTAAAGCAGAACAAGTAACAACGAGAATGTGGAATTTATTTTGTCATATCACTTCAAATAGAGTCAGAGAAACATAAAAACGGAATCGCGGATATATGTTTTTTTTTTTCGAATATCTTCGGAAGTATTCGAAATTTTTAAACTTTAAGGAGGCTTTTTGAGTGGCATGAAATTGCGCAACTTTGCCCTAATTTAACCGACTTTGTATCTCTTATAGCTTCCGAGATCCCAATGATGCGGTTCGAATTTGGGACACCCTGTACATAATATATACATATTCTTCGTCATTTGAGGACTGTCATCACCTTTTGACATTATACGGGGTGTTTCTTAATAGAGTGTCAATATTTAAGGAGGTGATTTTTGGGTCCATTTTAAGAAGAAAACTTCATATAAACATATGTCTTAAACGGTGTAAATTTTGAGATACAGGGTGTTAAACTTTCAATAATTTCATAATTTTTCGATAATATCTCGAATACCACTCTAGATATTGTAATGAAATTTCGTATAGAGGTACTATGCATCTAGTGGAATTTTTCGATGTAGAATTTTTTTTTTAATTTCCACCAGTGGCATCCGTACGGAATCCGACCTGCATATTTTCCCAGACATTGCTGGTATGCCACTGATTTTTTTTAAATAAAAATTATTTTTGAAATTCCCATTCATTTTTGAGCAAGATTGATCCCTTGGTAATTTTGCGTAGGACGCACGGTTTTCGTTTTAAAAAATAAAAACCGTTTCTCTGCATGGTCCAAACAATCCTGGTCATAAGACGGATATCACCATGCATGCAGAGGAATATTATTGTATTAAACTGGAGAAATCAAATCTTGCCGAAAATAAATACTAAAAGTTTTCAAAAACAAACAAATGAATCAATAAAAATGCCTTATTTTATAAAAACCAGTGGAGTGAAAGTAATTACTATGTCCATTCTTATTAAAATCAGAAATCGCTTTATCTTAGTGAGAGATATTTGTAGATAATAGTATGTAGTCTTCAGCCACCAATCTAGGACCACCATGTCAATGTTTTTCAGAAGTCTGTTCCTTCATAAATACTTTTTATAAATTTTATTAAAATAATATGACATTCTTCAACAATAACAAGTTATTTACAAAACTATACTAATACAACTAGGTATATAATTAATAATTTCAACAAAAACCAATTAGGTTTTAACAAATTGACAGCACACTTTGTGAAACAAAATAGAAGAAAAAATTAGATAAGTTGTTGAAAATGCCCACCACCTTGGAGAATACACGCTTCAGCCCTTTTCCTCATGTTGTCGCGAACTCTTTGAAGGATACCCTCGGTATTTCTGATAATATCGCAAGAATCTCTTATACGATCCTTCAGCTCCTCTACAGTGTTTACTGGGGTGCGGTAAATTAAAGATTTAAGATGTCCCCATAGAAAAAAATCCAAACTATTTAGGTCTGGGGACCTAGGGGGCCATGGTTGGGGTCCGCCACGACCTACCCATCTGTTATTAAATGTGCGGTTCAAATATTCTCTGGCTTCAATACTAAAGTGAGCGGGCGCGCGATCGTGCATGAACCACATTCTGTTCCTAATCAGAATTGGTATATCTTCTAACAATATCGTCAAATCGTTCTCAAGAAACTGGCGATAATTATGGCCATTTAGTCTTTCTGGGAGGAAAAAAGGTCCAATTAGGTGATTTTCGATAATGCCAGCCCAAACATTTACAGAGAATTGCTCTTGATGATGATGTTCTACAACGGCATGGGGGTTCTCGTCGGCCCAGATGATTATTGTGGAAGTTTCTGATAGCGTTCTTGGAGAACTTCGCTTCATCTGTGAACATTATTTTGCGATCAAATAAGAAAACAGAAAGGAAGATCTCGGGGAAGTAAGGCTTGCACTCGTTGAATGTGATATGGGTATAAAAAAAATCATGTAGAATTCTTTAAACTAGGACTAGAATTCCAATTTTCCTAGTACTCAGTTCAGGATTTTCATCTATGGAATTTAATACTGCCTCTTCAATTTCTGGAGTTCTTACAGTCCGATGGGTCCCTTTTAATTGATTATTTGGCTTGAATGTACCTGTTTCAGTCAACCTTCTATTCACATTTGCAAATATTCGCCTATCTGGTATGACTCTACCAGGAAAGCGCTCTTGATATAATCGCCGAGCTTCATTGGTAAACTCAACCATATCTTTTTTCAGATATATCAGATATTTAGAACATAAAATTAATTAAACCCACTGAATCTGAAAGCTGAACTGTCAAATTAAGTTACAAGAGAAGTATTAATTCTGACAGACAAAGCCTACTACTACTAATTATTATTAGTAATCTTTCTTTATTGATGAAATAATAGTATTTTTTAGTTTCGTTTTAAAAAATTATAAGCTCAAATAATAATTTTGAAATCTTTGGGTATTAGTTATTCATAAGCAAATTTAATTTCTTGAATTTCAGTCAAAAAAAAATTTCCTTGAATGCCATGGCGATTGGTGTCATATTAGCGATATTGTTAAAACTCTGCAGAGAAACGGTTTTTATTTTTTAAAACGAAAACCGTGCGTTCAACTCAAAATTACCAAGAGATCAAACTTGCTCAAAAATGAATGGGAATTTCAAAAATAACTTTTATTTAAAAAAAAATCAGTGGCGTACCATCAATGTCTGGGAAAATATGCAGGTCAGATTCCGTACGGACGCCACTGGTGGAAATAGAAAAAAAATGTTCTACATTAAAAAATTCCACTAGATGCATAGTACCTCTATACCAAATTTCATTACAATATCTAGAGTGGTATTCGAGATATTATCGAAAAATTATGAAATTATTGAAAGTTTAACACCCTGTATCTCAAAATTTACACCGTTTAGGATGTATGTTTATATGAAGTTTTCTTCTTAAAATGGACCCAAAAATCACCTCCTTAAATATTGACACTCAATTAAGAAACACCCTGTATATATATATATATATATATATATATATATATATATATATATATATATATATATATATATATTCTCCTGTGTATTTAACTACGTTGTACCTTAATATTTTTGGTTGAGGAACCTTTTATTACTCTCTTGTGAGGATTTAACTGCACTTGACCACCTACCATATTTTTATGGGACAAACTTTACGAAATGACTATTAAGAAACCCTTTACCATCAAATAAGGTAAGATAACCCAATTTTATATTCACTAAAATGTGATATATTTTTCCTGTACATATTTTCTTGTATTTCGCCATATTATTTTTTATAGGTTATGTTCTAACCTCTAGCTTAGATATAGTTTCTCGGCTATCACTAAGGTCTTTTTGTTTATATATAAAAAAGGGGTTATTTTTTTTGTTACTTAGTTATCTTATTAAAAAGTAAATACAAGTCCACAGAGTTATTTTACTTATTGAAATTAAGAGCTATGGGGACACTCTTGATTGCCCTTTGATTTGTGTAGCAAACAATGTATTCAATAGTACTTTTCATTTTCTTAAGATATGTGCTGAATGTATATATACCTTAGGTTTGTTATAATTATTAAGTTTATTTCTGCAATACAAAAGGGTCTATTTGTAACCTCCATAAGCCAATTGTTATTTGAGTTTGCATAAAGTAAAGAATAGTAAATACATTGGGGAGAATTTGTTTTCTTTAATAAGTGTGTTTTAATACAACTATTACAGATGTATGTTATAATTAGGAAAGAGGCCTATATATCTATAAAAATCACTTTAATTTTCATATTTCTTTGAAGACCGAAACAACCTCATAAGATATAAATACATGCTATCTGCTTTAACCAATTTGGCAAAATTGAACAATATTGTATCAGTGATTTACATTTTCTGTCTGTAACATCTTATATTAGCTTACTTATACTGGAGTAATGACATTTTGTATTGATATCTACAAGATTTTAAGGGTGGATTCTTGTTACTATTCACTATAAGGGCTGTAATATACCTATATTAGAATTAATTAATAGATATGTTGCTTATATTTTGTATATAATGTTAAGGGGTTGTAGTTGATAATATTATGTATCATAATAGACATGTACAAGCCTAATATTTTGAATTTCTATAATAGAATGACTTAAGATTTTTTGTAATTTGGGTAAATTGGTTTAAATGAAGTCAAGCTGGGAAATACTGATACATTTTTGTTTGGAATTATTTTCTTTATTTGATATACTGGGTGTTAAGTTGTTAAACAGACCTATATACTTTTATTTGGGGTGTAAATCTTAGACGTTTGTACTATTCTAGGTTTTTTTTTCTTCTTCTCCCTCCTCTTCTACTTCTTGTTCCTGTTCTCCTAACCAGGGTTTGAACCTAGATGTGTCACTGTAAGTGGAGCAGAAGTCTGTTACCTCACACTTACATCATAGACTGCTGATCTAAGTCACCGATGCTGATAGACACTTATCTAAGTATCTTAATTTTAACATCCCTTGTGCTGAATTGACTTTATTGTTTATTACTGATCAACTTTATGACTTTTTCGGTTTCTTTTGAGTGTAGAGTATACTTTTCGATATAAAGTTCTAACTACTGCTGATGTGCATAAACCATCATTATTGGTGTTGTCAATAAGATTATTTTAATTTATAACTCATGCTGAAACTCAAATATCACATTATAAGTTTAGGACACAATAATCTATAGGTTTTTGACATTTGACCGTATAGTAGGCTTTAAGATACAGAACATCACAGTACAAGTTTATGACACAATAGTCTATAGTTTTCTGAAAACATTTGATAGTATAATATACTTTAAGATACAGTGTTGTTGTAAACTGTGATCACATCTTGAAATTTTAACTTATAAGATCTAGTTAGTTTATACAAGGTATATAAGAAGTGTTATAGACAGGTAGCACTACTGGAATACGTGATGATATTTACGATTTATTGTATTTACTTGCTTTAGAAAGGTATTTTGATATAAAACAATGGTGTCACCTTCTTTTAAACTTAGTTATATAAATTTTTCTTGTTATTTGCTTGCTCTTAGATTCACATAATACTCTTTTCTTTTATTCTATTATTGTTAATTGTATTTGAATTAATGAAGTTAATTAATTGCTTGATTATTTTGCATCTTTTGATACATTTTTACTGTTAGATCAAATTGTTCAGTAAATTAAAACAACTTAAAGATTTTCTTTATAAACATTTATAGATTTTGGAGTCTATTACTTTTACCTGTCATTAGCTGATTGAAAATTTCTTTTCTCATCCGTATTACTTAATTTTCAGGTTTTATTGAACATTTAGTTTGTTGTTTTGTGATTCTTTAGCTATTTTCATAAAACATTTTACACAGTTGATCTAATATTTGGATAGTGATCTTTATTTGAATATACTTTAGATTTTTCTCTCAGCATATGGGGTATGAAAACTGATTAACATAGCATCATTACACAGTCAATTGTCAATTAAAAAAAAAAAACTTCAATTAAGGCCAATTTCTTTCATATGTTATATAAAATAACCTACAGGAGATACATATTTCTGGAAATATTTTGGGGAGCACTGAACTTGTTAATAAATGTTATTTGTTGAATATGCTTTTTTTTACTATTAACTTTAATTAATTTTATCTTAGTGGTCTTGAGGAGTGGTACTCATAACATCTAGAGCGGTTAACAGTCAACTGGTATAGAACTGTTGGCGCCCTTATAAATAGAAAACGAACCAATCTCCCTGAGCAGTCGGTGATTTGCACACTAACTTTACTGCCTCTCTTCCAATAAACCACTTAGTGTAGATTTATATTATCTTAAAACAAATACATACTCTCTGCTATCAAACAGAGAAAGATTGTGGCAATGTAGTAACAGCAAATACTAACATGTTTAAAACACAATTAAGTATTTATAATCTGTTTTATTACCTGTCTTCCTTAAGTACTATTATATTATATATGCATTGAGTAATAAATGCAATCTATAGAGTAATAAAACCTCATTAGGTATGCAAAAGGATAGGGATTTAAAAAGATCTTTATTATTATTTCTATAAACAAAGTTTACCTACGCCTATGGACGACCCCGAAATTCAGCGAAACTGGACGGATTTCCCCATTTTATTACTCTATACATTTTTGAAACGGACTATAGGGATAATTAATTTAAATTTGGCACAGGATATACGGTAACCAATGTCTACGAAACGGGTATAATAAGTTTTCGAAAAACCTACAGGTGTAACTTTTTTCCGGGTCATGACTGTATTAACCCCCCTCCCCCGAACTTTTTACAACTAAATCACTGGCTGTTCCCAATTAAAAAATCAGATTGCTCGTTCTGTTCTCTTACTTTTTGATATCTTACTTTAATTTTATTTCCTACCGTTTAGAAGTTATTTAGCAGAACGTCCATTGGTGACTATAGTGAAAGAGATACTTAAATCGCTTCATTTGAGTACCTCTTTATAAACCTCGTTGGTTGTTGCATTCTCTGGCTGTAAAATAGCCAAGCTACTACGCGAAATTACTCTAGAGCATGCGACATAGAGTTGACCATGAGAAAAACAATCGTAGCGCAAGTCTACTCCAGCTCTACTTAAGGATTACCCTTGAGCTTTGTTGTCATGGCGAAACAAAGCTTTAAAGGAAACTGTACAGGGTGGTCCACTTAAGATGCTCCTATACTTTACCTCAATAAATAAGACACTGTGAAAAAAACGTTAAATACAAAAAGTATTTGACCCTAAGTATATTTTTTATTTATAATATTTTTATGTATACAGGGTCTTCCATTGTGCCAGGACAGTAACCAACTTTTTTTCTTTTTAATGAAATGGTATGAATATTTTACTAAATTCTAATTCTACGCTTGTTTCAAGTATTTTTGTCATCATAGCATACGAAATTTTGAGTAGTCTTTAAGAAATATTAACTAACTAAAACAGGTTTTCGGAAAAATGTGATTTTTTCACACCTGAAGACCAAAATTGTAAATTTTGGTTATGGATCCATGGGAGTGGTTAATATTTAATACTCTGACCTATCAAGAGCGAAAATCCATTATACAGGGTGGTCACAAATGACCATAAAAAAATGTTTTTGTAACTAAAAAAACTTAATTTTTTTTAAATGGAACACCCTGTATTTAGCACTTTTATTGTGTTTAGGATTTAATTCTGCATCATTCCGTATATATAAACTGCTCGTCATAAAAAACGTAACACCTAGTTTTTTGGGCAATATTTGAAAGGCCATATTTCGAAAAGTACTTAATTGATTTTGAAAAACTTTGCAAAATCTGAAAAGTTGATTCGTTGGCTCACATGACTAATTTAATATACGCTATTTGTGATATAGCATATAATACAGGGTGTTAAATAAAGAGATGTTTTTTTCCCTAAATTTCATGTCATCCCCATTTATAGGAGAGTTGAGTTAGAGAGTCGCAATAATTTTTCATATTAACAGTAGGTCAATACCTCGGGACGTTTTCGAGATTTTGTGGATATCTTAGCCTACTACGATTATATGGCAATTTTTATAAAATTGTTGTTATTCTACAGTTTATTCTTAAAAATTTACAAAAAATCTTTTGCGCATGCTGTAATTCAAGTTCTCTACTTTAACGAATCACCTTGTATACGTAAACTTATAGCACATGATCTGTCTTAAAACTCTGTAAAGTCAACGTATCAATAGATTTTGTAGTTTGTAAATTTTTAACACTAAACTGCAGAGTAACGATAATTTCATAGAAATTGCCATATAATCGTAGTAGGCTGTGGATACGCATTTTTGGTTTGTTTTGTACTCTCAATAAACGCTACACGTTCACCAAACATAAAAAGTTATTCAAATCTTTATAACAAAATTTATCCAACAATGGTTCGTTTTGGGGATCGTGAATTGACAAACATTATAAGGTAAGTGTATTTTATTCACTTTTTTTTCAAAAAAATGTAAAAATTCCTAAAACATTCATATTTATTGTATGTTTTTGTAAATTTTTAAGAATAAACTGTAGAATAACAACAATTTTATAAAAATTGCCATATAATTGTAGTAGGTTAAGATATTCACAAAATCTCGAAAATGGCCCGAGGTATTGACCTACTGTTAATATGAAAAATTATTGCGACTCTCTAACTCAACTCTCCTATAAATGGGGATGACATGAAATTTAGGAAAAAAAAACATCTCTTTAACACCCTGTATTATATGCTATATCACAAATAGCGTATTCCCAAAATTAGTCATGTGAGCCAACGAATCAACTTTTCAGAGTTTGCAAAGTTTTTCAAAATCAATTAAGTACTTTTCGAAATATGGCCTTTCAAATATTGCCCAAAAAACTAGGTGTTACGTTTTTTATGACGAGCAGTTTAGTTTATATTCCAAAAATTAGTAGTTTAAAAGTTATGACCAATCTTCTATAATAATTCGGCTATTTTTGTAAAAAACTAACTAAACCTAAATAATATCCTATTCTAAGTTTTTTTTTAACATTATAGTTTAAATTTAACATTAAATCAAAAAGTAATGCAAGAAAGAAAGTAACTAATTACTAATTACAAAACATTTTCGACATAACCCCCGTCTTTTGGCAATACAAGTACTATACATGGTTTCAATTCTCGCAATAGCAGTTCTAAACGCGTCTGTTGCATTAAGTCGTTCTACCTCTTGCCTAATTCTCCTTTTTAAATCTTGAACAGTATTACACCTATTTTTATACACCTAGTTTTTTAGGTTGCCCCATAAAAAAATCCAGGGGTGTTAAGTCGGGGCTCCTCGCTGGCCAATCTATACTCCCGTACCGACCAATCCAAAATGGAAACCGTTGATTCAAACAATTTCTAGCAGGCACTACAGTGTGATATGGAGCACTATCTTGTTGATAAACAAGCCCTTCTTTAATATCGTTCGGCAGATTGTCAATTAAGGGAAATATTTCGTTCTCCAACAAGTTTAAATACCTCTCATCATTCAGAACAAAGAAATAAAATACTGGACCTATTATTCGATCACGGATAATACCACACCACACATAAACACTTCTCCGACCCTGTTTTTTCATTTCTTTTACACGATGTTCATTTGAGTTACACCAGTAATGAGTATTTTTTCGGTTGAACATGCCGGCCGTATTGAAAAATGCCTCATCGGTAAATAAAACATTTTTAAAAATGTCAGTTTCAAAATGGTGGTTCATCATGAGAGAACAATAAAAAAGCCTTGTTTGAAAGTCCTGTTGGGATAATTCCTGAACTGGTAAAAATTTGAACGGATGGTAGTTGTTATCAGTTAAAGTCCTTTGAACACTAGTCTTACTAATTCCCGGTAGATCTCGGGATGCATCTCTTTGCGAATTTTCGTTGTTTTCTTCAAAATACAGGAGAATTCCTAATTGCTTTTCTTCTGTTAGAACAATTTTTGGGAGCCATTTTTGTTTATTGACTACCACTCCACGTTCAAGGTCACGAACAATTTCGTGCTTCGTGGGTACCCGTCTTGCAGGATACAACAACCGATACTCCCGCAGGGCTAATGCTGGACTCTTATTATTTCTTATGTAACATTCATGAAGATTTAAACGCTCTTGGACACTGTATAAAGCCATTTGTCCTTTAAAAAGAGTTAGAGACAACTAAATGTCAAATAAAAACTGTGTGGTGTCCAGGAAACAATTTTACTAGTTTTGTTTTTCCACGGATATCTTGTAAAATTAAGACGCGTTTAGAAACGTTATTATTGCGAAAATTAAAACCGTAACCGTAATATTATACTAATTGTGTTGCCAAAGACGAGGGTTATGTCGAAAATGTTTTGTAATAAGTAATTAGTTACTTTCTTTCTTGCATTACTTGTTGATTTAATGTTAAATTTAATTATAACGTTAAAAAAACTAAAAATAGGATATTATTTAGGTTTAGTTAGATTTTTAACAAAAATAATTTTTGGAATATAAACTATATATACGGAATGCTGCAGAATTAAATCCTAAACACAATAAAAGTGCTAAATACAGGTTGTTCCATTTAAAAAAATTAAGTTTTTTTAGTTACAAAAACATTTTTTTTGATGGTCATTTGTGACCACCCTATATCATGGATTTTCGCTCTTGATAGGTCAGAGTATTAAATATTAACCACTCCCATGGATCCATAACCAAAATTCACAATTTTAGCCTTTAAGTGTGAAAAAACATTTTTCCAAAAACCTGTTTTTCCGAAAAAAATTAGAAAAGTTAATTTTTCTGAAAAACTACTCAAAATTTCGTATGCTATGATGACAAAAATACTTGAAATCAAGCGTAGAATTAGAATTTAGTAAAATATTCATACCATTTCATTAAAAAGAAAAAAGTTGGTTACTGTCCTGGCACAATGGAAGACCCTGTATACATAAAAATATTATAAATAAAAAATATACTTAGGGTCAAATCCTTTTTGTATTTAACTTTTTTTTCTCAGTGTCTTATTTATTGAGATAAAGTATAGGAGCATCTTAAGTGGACCACTGTCTGCACACGTTTAAACTGAAAAGTTAACTCATGAGCAGGGATTCCTGAAGGGTTTAGAGGGTGTAGGAACTCGACAGGATAATTAACCGCATTTTCTGGGTCTATAACTACATCTATTGAGCAGTATGTTAATTGAGGAGCAGTTTAGCTAGATTTATTTCATTTGCTGTGCTATTTTTTGAAGTTAATATAGCTCGTTCTTTAAACCAAGAAGCGGTTTTATTTTGACAACTTTCGAGTCCACTATAAACATTTAAGGGGTAGTTTCACCCCCTTGGAAACTGAGTTTCGAAGAATCCTTTCTTATTGAACCTCTGCACTCTAAAATCAAGCTGTTTGCACAAGCTTAGCTTTCTACGGCAACCGGTTTGAGAAAGATAGCAAAAATTAATCAATGACCCGATTTTTTCAAAAACCCTGTACGAATTTACAAAAAATCTTAAAATATGTAATAAAATAAAATAAAAAACAAGTGTTCAAGTGTTTTTTCCGAATAACTAATTGTTTTTTAAATAAAAAATTTAATAATAAATTTTAATATAAATATTAAAACCCCTTGGACACGCGGTCTCGGTTTTTAAAAAATTCTAAAATATCTAAAAAAATAAAATATAAAGCATATTATAGTCAAGCGTTTTCCCTATAACTAACGGTTTTTTAAATAAAATATATCATAATATTTAAGGGATGGTTTTACCCCTTAGGACATATTGTATCAATTTCTTAAAAACCCTAAAATATGTAAAAATAAATTAAAAAACACGTGTCCAAGCGTTTTTTCGAAAAACTAACCGGTTTTTAAATAAAAAAATATTGTATTATTTAAGTGGTGGTTTCAACCCTTTGTACACCCTGTATGAATTTTTCAAAAATCCTAAAATATGTAAAAAAATAAATTAAAAAACACGTGTTCAAGCGTTTTTCCGAAAAACTGACCGTATTTTATATAAAAAATATTGTAATATTTAAGGGGTGGTTTCACCCCCTTGCAATTTGAGTTTTGAAAAATCCCTTCTGTCGAACCTCTACACCCTAAAATCAACCTACTTGCCAAAATTCAGCCTTTTACCTCAACCGGTTTGAGCTGGAGCGTGATGAGTAAGTCAGTCAATTAAGTATTTTATATATTAATTAAATAATAAAGTATAGATTAAAAAATATATTTTTAATTAAGTAGGCCCTGATCTGTTCTGTTTCAGAACTGATTTTGTCATAACAACTGTCTTTCGTTGATGTTTCAATTGCCAATTTCCATTATCAATAAAAATGAATTATTACTGAACAGCTGAATTAGCTGATAAAGTGCGGGACACGAAAGAAAACCGGGCGGTACTTAAAATAAAGGTTCCATAGTCTTAAGCAAGCGGAAAAGTAAAATTTGTGTACGCAAATAAATTTTTTTGTTATTTTATTTGTTGTAATAGTTTGCCGCTTCACCTATAAAGTGCGCCAGCTAAGCGGTACGAAAAATTAATCGAAGATTTAGTAAATTTCGCACTGGTCCACTTGTAATTGGGAGGTGCCTAGAGTCTCCATGCACTTGCCGCTAGAAGATTCTAGCTATTTCCAGTGGCGCCTATACATTTCGAGCATTTGTTTTCATTTATATATAAATGCGTTGCGTTGAATGTGAATGATTATTTCGAAGTAACGATGGAGAGCAAAAGAGGAAAAATAATTCGAAGCCTGTACTAGAGAAGCTGAAAATAATAATATCTTGCAATATCTAATATTTCAATTAATATTCGAAAAACTACAGAACTCGTATTTTTCCCAAATTAACACATCAATGTAGTTATAGTAGGGGAGCCAGCACTGATACCAGTGAATAAGATTTTATCAAAATTTTAACTTATGCAATTCGATTTTGGGCTATTCGGGTATGCCAAAAGTGACTGTTCTCTCTTCTCCGTCTGTCATATTACTTTGTACAGAGGGCGTCACTGTGAAGTACTATACAGGGCGTTTCCTGATTGCGTGCTAATGTTAAAAAGGGGTGATTCTTGGATCTTTTTAAGAAAAAAGTTTAATATCAACCTAAAAGTCTTGACTTTGGAGATACAGGGTTTTAAAAAACATTTTCTTTTCTTTTATGCATAAAAGGGCATTTTTTATTAACAATCAATTTTTGAAATTACTACCAGTGGCGTGCATATGTAATTAACTTGGGTAAATCCGTATGCTCCTTAATGCATAGAAGACGTGTATCAAATTTCATGCAGTTATCTACAATAGCATCAGAATTGGGATGGAAAAAAATGTTTTCTTTTTAAACTCTACCATCCTGTATCTCAAAAGTTAAAACTTTTAGAACATAAAACACCCCCTTTAAAGATCAGCACGCAATTAGGAAACGCCCTGTATAGTACTTCACAATGACGGCCCCTGTATAAAGTAATATGACAAACGGAGACAGACGGCCACTTTTGGCATACCCGAGTAGCCTAAAGTGGAACTGCATAAATTTAAATTTTGATAAATCTCGTTCACTAGATCTGATGCTGGCTGCCCTTGTAAAATCTGGACTTGTAAATCGTGTATCACTATACTGGCTGGTCCAATAATAGTGGACGTAGGCAGTAGCCCGGGAACCGTTAAGGACAGAATTTAAGAAGAAATATATTTATAGGTAAATCGATCAAGAAAAATCAAAATTAAATCAATTAAAAATTCGAAAGTTCGCCGTTTTTGCAACACAAAAGAGATATAGAAGTGCGGTACACGAAAGAAAACAGACAAATATAGATAAAGGTTCATTAAGCATAGATACATTTTTTAATTATCTGAAGTGCGTATAGTCAAAAAGGAGTGCCATATTATTTAAAGAACGACGGGACACCACTGGTTTAAAGAGATTTCTTGGCCGACCTTCCTAAACCGATTGACCCCGCCCGGTTTTCTTTCGTGTCCCCCCACTTTACACATTTCATGTACGGGTTGGCAGATGGAAATAGCCAAGAAGCCCTTCGTTTATATCAGGAATGTTATCCAAACCGAAGAGTTCCTTCTTGAACAATTTGTTATAGGATCCACGAACGCCTTAGGGATACCTGTTCATTTAAGCCAAGGAGAAACGATTGTGGGCGTAACAGAACTATTCGCACTCCAGAAGTTGAAGAACGAATATTAAGAATGTCGAAAACGAAGCTTCTCTTTCTGTAAGGTATATTTGGAGATAATCTTCTAGGACCAGTTTTTTTGCCAACTAAGTAAAGCACTATTTTTTGTTGTATTTATAATGACACTTAAATTATTTTAGGTTGAGCAGGAAAGATTATTTAAAATGTTTAAATGATGAGTTCCCAGCTTTATTGGAAGATATTCCATTAGCAGACCGGACGGTTTCTACATGATGTTGCAGCAGCCCATTGTTTAGTTGATGTTTGGGAGCACCTAAATAGAAATTTTAGACGAAGGTGGATCGGACGTGTTGGTCTAGTGGCTTGGCCACCTCGTTCGCCAGATTTAAACCACGTGTACTTTTATGTTTGCAGACATTTAAAAAATCTGGTATACGCTGTGCCCACTGTAGATGAAAATCACCTACGGCAGCGTATTATTCAAGAATGCGAGATTTTTTTCTGGCGAAACTGTATGGAACCATGGGTCTTCCGTTCTCACAGAACCCTATTGTTTTTGGTTGCGTTATGATTTCGTTTGACGATTTTACGAATTTTTTTGGTTCGAAAAATGGGTGTTTTGGGCTCCTTATATCTCAAAGTGGATGAGTCCTATCGAAATTTTCCAAAAGACGTTTTTCATAGGAAATATCTAGCACTACGAAAATCTAAATACATTTCTGTCGAAAAAATGGTGAGAACATAAGGATGTTTAAGAAAAACTGAAATTTCTCGAAAGTCATAAAAAAATTAATTTTTTTAATAACTTTTTCATTTTTATAAAAAAAGTAGGAATCTGGTCAGAAAACTAATTATGGCACCGGAAACTGCTTAAAAAGCTAAACAAAATGGACTATCTAGGAAGGGTCCTGGATTACATACAGGTGGTGCACTACATTTTTTACCATTATCCTGTATTACAAGGAAACTAATATATCTAAGCCAGTAGGGTATTTTTTTTACGAAACAAGATATTTTTAGGTAGACCGTGACTAAACTCCGAGTTTATAACTTTAACGGTTAAATTACTGCAGTTTTTTAAAGTTCATAATTTAAATTCCAACTCTAACCTCATTTTGCCGCTTACTGCAAATAGTAATCGAAATTATTTCCAGACCAGCTGATTGAGCATTTATTTGGATACAAAAAAGCTCTAATAACATTTCCCTCTAACTACTAAGCAAGTGTACAAAATAAACACGTTTAGTTTATTAATTTCCACTTATTTATTTCTGCTTGACAGCTGTTTCGACACACTGTGTCTTTGTCAAAAGCTAACTTAAAACTGACACTAAAATCTGTACCAAATATAAAAAAATATATATAAAAATCTTAATGGTATCCAAAAAACAATATCGGTGGTTACCCACCTCGTCTATTCTTTAGGTATAAAGATTTAACAGAGGGGAGAACCATTTAAGTCCAACTGGTCATTCAATAAAATATTTCGGGTTTTCCTCTTGTTAATTTCTAAACTTTTCAAATGGTTCAATTTGTAGCTTTTATTAGCCCTATGCAAAATTTTATATTCGTTTTTAAGTGTATGATTTGCTTCTATCAAATGTTTAGCCTAATTGGAGTCTGTTTTTTCTTTATTATATGAGGATGTGTGTTCTTTTATACGTTTATTGAAAGATCTACCCGTTTGGCCAACGTAAACTTTATCACAGGAACCACATTCTAATTCGTATACCCCTGATTTTTTAGATTTATATTTGGTACAGATTTTAGTGTCAGTTTTAAGTTAGCTTTTGACAAAGACACAGTGTGTCGAAACAGCTGTCAAGCAGAAATAAATAAGTGGAAATTAATAAACTAAACGTGTGTACACTAGTGTATAATGAATTTCCATCAAGTAACGGCTACATCGATAAGAAATCTATCAGAAGCTCATACAAGTTTTTTAGCCAAATGGTACTTCAACTTTTACTAAAATCTTAAGTGTGCTCTCAAAATATTTGGTTTTTTAATCAGTGCATTAAGGGGGAACTGCACGCATTAATATGGATCAATTGCAAGCCTTCCGCCGCTGCAATATTATGTTAAAACTATAAGAGATATGTATTAGCTTCAATGTAATTTTAATAGGGAAATATGTATAGTTGGGCGCTAAAGGCGAATTTTTCTAAAAAAATCAAATCTAGAGTTACAAAATAAAAGTAGATTTGTCCATTTTCGACCATTTTTTGATCACTTTTTGAGGCACATGCCTTCGCATATAATTTTTTTTTCCACAAAATGGTTCTTTACCGCCTTACATTGATCCTTTGTCTACGTAACTGCAAAATTTGAAATGGTAAATCGTACTCATGTCTTTGTATTTCTGCAGCGCGTGAACCCTTTTGAACCCATTTTTAACAGAAATGTAATTTAAATTACCTATACATAACACATTTTTTTGAGGTCGGACGTGCAGGAAGTTTTTTTTAATGCGTAGGTACCTTTTCATCTTACTTTCAACTCGACTAGACCTTGTCGCTAAAGACAAACAACATGAGCAGGTCCGCAATGGTAGCACAACGACAAGGATTGAAGAAATGGATTATAGAAGATCGCAAAATCCAATACAGCAAAAGAGACAGTTACAGTGTTTATCTTAAGTTTATTCACAGTGAATTCTTATTTAGATTAAATAATATGGAATTTGATTGTTTTGATAGTGAAACTAGATGCCAAGTTGCCAAATATCGTCCATAAGAAATACGTAAGTCAAAAGGATAAATTAGATAGATTAATTTACAATAAAACTGCAAATAAAATTAACAATTGTCATAACCCACTTTCAGATCATGTATTTTTTAAACGCTTTTATAATCTTACAGATACAGATTTTACAGGCTCAGAAATTAAACTATTAGAAAAGGGGTTTAATTTCAACCTTCAGGTTACATAGGTAATGATAACTATAAACATATATTAGCTCAATCAATTACTTCAATACCTTGGGATTCGTCTAATGAGCGATTATCAAACAATTATAGTTTAGTTAAAAATATTAACAGTAAAATGACAGGAGATAATATTGTATTCACTAGGGCGGATAAAGGAAAAAGAATTATTGCAATAAAAAAAGATTATATTCAAAAAACTTCAGAATTTCTGAATCCGGATAAATTTCAAAAGATCGATAAAGATCCAAAAGAAATTTATCAAAAAATTATAAAAAATGTAATTAAAGATAGTAGCTTATTTGATGATAAAATTAAATACAAATTAACGATAATGAATCCACAAGTACCTAAGCTATATTCATTTATTAAACTGCATAAAGGCAATATGCCCATTAGACCTGTAGTGTCTTATGTGACAGCTCCAGCTCACACGATTTCTAATAAATTAATAGACATTATTAGTACATTTTGTAATTTTAAACCAAAATTTAGTATTAAAAATAGTTTAGAATTAATGAGCAATATAAAAGATGTCACAATCCCAAATAATGCCATATTAATCTCTTTAGATGTACAAAACTTATTTCCTAGTGTCCCCCCTATTGAAGCTATTAACTTAGTCGATAATTTATTACTCAAAAATAAAGTTAATCATATTATTAAGAATGATATATTGGATTTGTTAACAGTGTGTGTAGATCAAAAGTACTTTGAGTTCAATGGCTCCGTGTATGTAAGTAAAGAAGGTTTAATAATGGGAAATCCTTTGAGTCCTATACTAGCAGAAATATTTCTAGATAATATTGAACAATTAATGTATAATCACCCGTTAAGAAACAAGTTCATTTACTGGTATAGATATGTAGACGACATACTAGCGTGTTTCACGGGAACAGAGAGACAACTAAGGTTATTTTTAGATTTTATTAATAATTTACAAAAAAATACTAAATTTACGTTAGAAGTGGAACAAGATAAGACAATAAATTTTTTGGATTTAACAATTATGAACAATAACAATAAACACGATTTTCAAATTTATCATAAACCATCTTACACAGATATAACAATACATAAAACATCAAATCATCCTTTTGCACATAGAATAGCAGCTTTCAACAGTTTTGTACATCGTTTAATTAGTATGCCTATGTCATCAGATAACTATAATAAAGAATTGAATATTATAAAGCAGATTGCTATTAACAATGGCTATAGTCCTAATATAGTCGACAAAATAGTAAATAAAAGACAATATAAAAAGCAATCAATCTAATCTATCCAAATAATAATTTCAAAGATACAGCCAAATTTAATACAATAACATATACAGGCAAAATTAGCTCTAAAATCAGTAAACATCTCATGAGAGCAGATTATAAAGTAGCCTTCTGTACAAATAATACATTAGGGAAATATATTAAAAATAATAAATCCAAGTCTGATAAATCTAAAAAATCAGGGGTATACAAATTAGAATGTGGTTCCTGTGATAAAGTTTACATTGGCCAAACGGGTAGATCTTTCAATAAAAGAACACAAATCCTCATATAATAAAGAAAAAACAAACTCCAATTACGCTAAACATTTGATAGAAGCAAATCATACATTTAAAAACGAATATAAAATTTTGCATAGGGTTAATAAAAGCTACAACTTGAACCATTTGGAAAGTTTAGAAATTAACAAGAGGAAAACCCGAAATATTTTATTGAATGACCAGTTGGACTTAAATGGTTCCCCTCTGTTAAATCTTTATACCTAAAGAATAGACGAGGTGGGTAAACACCGGTATTGTTTTTTTGACACCATTGAGATTTTTATATATTTTTTTTTTATATCTGGTACAGATTTTAGTGTCAGTTTTAAGTTAGCTTTTGACAAAGACACAGTGTGTCGAAACAGCTGTCAAGCAGAAATAAATAAGTGGAAATTAATAAACTAAACGTGTTTATTTTGTATACTAGTGTATAATGAATTTCCATCAAGTAACGGCTACATCAATAAGAATACTAAGCAAGTGTTCGATTTAAAGAAAAAAGTACACATATCGATCAAAAATCGATAGGTACCGATCCATATACGACGCAAAATGATAGGTGGCCTTGGCCTAGGATGAACCGTTTTTATTGGATTAATAGGGGTAAATTTGAATAAATTCTTCCGAAGAATTTATCGACTTTTAAAATTCTCATTTTCGTTATTGATTTAGTGAATGTTGTACTATTAAATTTTGTATACTCATTACAGGAATGGGCAAATTCTCTTATTTTTAATTTTATATCTACTTTTACTAATTATTTCTAAAAAATCTTAAAATCGAACATGTATTATGAGGGATACACATAATTAGCTTTTCAGAGTATTTTCTTATAATGTCTGATCAGATGCGTAAATGTACTAATTGCACCGACTAAATTAGACAGCTTCAAAAACAGACATTTACAGGGTGTTACAAATTTGAGGTTCGAGCATTGAAATCTCCGAAACGGTAAGAGATACAAGGACGGTTAAATTAGGACAAAGTTGTGTAATTTAATGTCGGATAGTAATTAGTTAATAAAGTTGGAAAATTTTAAGTATTTTCGAGGATATCCGTAAACAAACCGGAAATCAGCTGTATACTGCATTCGAAGAGATATTACAAAATAGGTTTTACATCTTTATAGCAATCTTTCCGTATCTGCAAGATGGTGCACCTAGATTTAAAATCAGACGTATCTTCTCCGAGGTCTTATTATCTACGTTTTGTTTTTAATTATACCTATATGTCTAAAAAAAAATTTCTCATAACTTCTAAACTGCTTAAAATTTTTACATCCGGTTTCACAGTGTCTTGTAAGTTTTAATGTCGTAATTTATTTTAGAGAAATATTTTTGCAGGTGTCCAAAAAGCGTCTAGTATTCCTAACTTTTAAATAGCTAATTTTTTTTAAAGGAGATTTCTACTAGCGGAGTTTTGTTAATCAAAAATATCCGTCAAGGTTATGATAATAGTTAAATAGGATCGAAAATAAGTGCGTAGCACTACACACCTAAGGTCACGGACACGACTAGTACACGCACCCAGAGTCCACAGGAACAACCTGACATTAATTGTTAAATCTGTATAATATACTCACCTTGTTTGCGGGGCATGGCGCCAACCAAAAAGGCTGCCGATACGTCTTTAAAAGCGACAGCTGGATCGTCAGTAGGAACCACGCCGTGCAAAAGGGGCAACGCGCAATCGGCAAGTTCCATGACCACGCCCTCGAGCACGCCCATCATTGGTGGGATATCGAGTAGGTGGAGGACCAAGGGCTGGTTAGGGCCGAAAACGTCCCCTTTCGCAACCATATACAGGAGGGAGTAGGCGATTTGGCCGGCAGCGCCAGTTACTACAACTCTTATTGGTTCAGCCTAAAAAAAAAGGATTTATTTATTGATCTAAAGTATTGTAAAATATAGTATCGATTTATACATCAGTGACGTGTCTGTTAAATTTAGTATTAGTCTCAGGAAAAAAATATCAGTGCCTTTAATTTAAATGAAAACTTTTACATATGTTCAGCACAGTAACGTTTTTGATTGACTCAAATACACGTGATTTTTACCCAAAATTTAACTACATTTCTGTTTTTTAAAAATCTTTGCCAACTTATTCCGTTACACATCTGAATTTATGATACTACCATATTGGTAAAAATGTGATACAACAATGCTTACCATTAAAACACATTTATTAGTAAAATTAACCTCAGCTAAAACACTGTTTTTAAAACCGAAAGTAAAATAAAAAAATATAGACAAGTAGGTACTACAGGTACTAGTATCGGATGAGTTCTCCGCGAACTCTTATAACCTCCCGGCATCGTCTGGGAGTACTTGATATAACATTTTCTATTAACTCTTGAGGAATTAAACGCCATTCTTCACGAATTGCTTCAACCAATTCATCAATCATTCTAGGAGGTATTGCTCGGGCATAGAAACGCCGCTTTAAAGCATCCCATATGTGTTCGATTGTATTACAATCCGGGGAGCGGGAATGCCAAACTCTTCTGTTATGTTGATGATGAAAATTGTTGCCCAATCTGTCAGCTACTTGCGTAACTTTCGTAAATCCAGTACTGTAAGTCTCATATCGATGTAGTAAGGTGCTCGCGGTCTCTGCTTAACGAAATCTTCCTCTTCATATTGAGGCAATTTACTAGTCTTCGTGTAGATGGCGCCTTAGTTTTGTTCAATTAGTAATTTTTCTTTCTTCTCCTTTAAATATTTTTTCTTTCCTGTGATCCAGCTCAGGGATTGGCTGATCTATTGTCCCAATTTGGTCAGTTTGATCTTAGTAAAGTGGCACCACTGACGGATTGTCATCCCGCTACTGCTGCCTTGACTTGGTGGTGAGGTAGGTTGAGCTTCTTGTCTCTCTGGAAGGTGAAGGTCAGTTAGTTAAAAAGGCTCCTATGTGTATTTAATTACGTTGTACCTTAATATTTTTGATTAAGGAACCTTTTATTACTCTCTTGTGAGGATTTAACTGCACTTGACCACCTACCATATCTTTTTGATGGGACAAACTTTACGAAGTAACTAATAACAAACCCTTTACCATCAAATAAGGTAAGATAACCCAATTTTATATTCACTAAAATGTGATATATTTTCTCTGTACAGGGTGTCCAAAATAAGAATGTATATCTCCTTATCTCGAGAACCATAACAGATAGAAGGCAAGTTCATATACAAAAGTTTCTTAGCTTCTTTTGAATTTTTATTTTATTATATTCTTATTTATACAGGGTGTTGCGTTTGGCCTGTGCTGACATGCACTTTCTTATTTTAAATGGGACACCCTATATATTATTGCAGATTATGATAACGCGCTTAAAGACGAGTTCACCAATATATAACAGTATGGGCCTATAGTGCAACGTTTCGGATTTATTGACATTTTTCTTCAGTTTTCTACCTATTTTCAAATTAACAGAAGTAAAGTACTTTTATAAATTTTAAAATTTTTGTTAGAGCCTTAAAAAAATTAAAACCTCGTTCTACTCACAGTCTTATATTCGAGTTTTAAAACTTCAAAAAAGTTACAATGTTGCGATGCTTTGCGTATCGTAATTTTTTTTTTAAATTTAAATGCAACACCCTGTATATTACAATAAATTCGGATAGAGAATTGAAGTAAGATTTCACCGACCCATAATAATATGGGTCTCCGACCTATAGTTTTAGACTTATTAACGATCATCTTCAGCATGCAACTAATTTTTTTAAGACACATAGAGTGCCATGGAAATAGAGTTTGAAAGGACGCCAAGGTAAACGTCGCAAGAAATGTCAACATAATTTCCTGCTAGTGCTATTGATATCTTTTAACATTATAAAAATGTATTCAAATCAAGAAAAGTTGATTCTTTACCAGTGCTATTTGGAAAATAATCGTAGTGCTGCTTTGGCTCTTAGGGCATACCAACGAAAATATCCCGGAAACCGAATCCCAGATCGAAGAATTTTTCAGAAAATTGAAAGAGATCTCGAGGGGCACAGCGTTTTAAAATACGATAAAAGAATAACACCAAGATCTGTTTTAACCGAAGAAGAACAACTAAATATTTCCTTGTATTTTGAAGAGAATTCCGAAAATTCTATTCGTGATGCAGAGCGCGATTTAGGCGTTGCTAAATCTACTATTCATTTTTCGCTTAAACTTAATAAGTACAGGCCATGGAAGTTTGCGAAATTACATCATTTAGAGCCAAATGACTCCGTTACTAGATTAGAATATAGCAATTTAATTATGGATCGTCAATTCCAGGAATCTATATTAAATAAAATATGTTGGACAGATGAAGCAACCTTTAGTACCTGTGGAGTTTTCAACAGAAAAAATAGCCATTTCTGGGCACAAAAGAACCCGAAAAAATTTAAAACTATACAACATCAAGGACGACGAAGCATTAACGTGTGATGCGGAATCTACAGAGGTACAATTATAGGCCCCGTATTTATTGATCAGCATTTAACTGGCCCTAGATATTTACAGTTACTTAGAGACACAATTAAGCCCTTGCTAGACATACGAGGAAATACCAACGAAATAATATATCAAATGGACGGCGCTCCATGCCATAACACGCTAGATGTAAAGAACTTTCTTTCCAACAATTTTATGGAATGGATAGGTCCAAATGGGGATATTCTGTGGCCTCCTAGAAGCCCAGACTTATCTCCATTGGACTATTTCTTATGGGGAACATTAAAGGATAAGGTTTACCAAAACCGCTGCGAAAATATTGAGGATTTAAGAAACAAAATTATTATGGAAGTTGCGTATTTAAATGAAAGTGGAGCAGTTCGAAAAGCGACCAATAAATTAGAAATGATTCTTACAACTTGCATTGCCGAAAACGGTGGACTCATTGGTCATTTAATAAAATAATTTTTTGTATAAGTTTTTTGTAGAATTTTTTCCAAATAAATTTAGTTATTATATAAATAAAAAGAATTAAGCAATCTAATATATAAAGCATAAAATCTGTAAATCTAATTAAAGCGTTTTCAAATTATAATTTGTTTTTATTAATATTATTTCTTTACCAACCAATAACGCTGTTTTTTATTTAGAAATACACAAAAATATGGAAAATTATAAAATAATTAACAAGTATCAAATTTTTCGTTTATACCGGCTGAAATACAGGCGATACGCTTACAAAGTATGTTTTGAATTAAATAACTATCTAAAAAAGCAAAATATACACGGTTTAGATTTTATTGAATAACTGAGTTTCTTGTTATTTTTTTGTTGTTTTTCCAATATCTTAATATTTAAGCAAAAAATAGGTGAACATTAATTAAATTTAAAAAATTAGCCCCCGTATTCGCTAAAAAGGTTAGACCAGATCTAGTTACAATGGCATTTAAAACTGTTAGTTCGCCAGTTGCGTTTTGTATATGTCACTGTCATTTGGTAATTGTGACTACAATAATTTATTTGCTCTATCGTTGCATTTGTCATTTTAAACCTATAACTGTTAAGTTAGACATGGTCTAAATTTAAACCTCTTTAGTGAATACGGTTCTAAGGGTTTTATAATTAACGACACTTTTATATTAAGATAATAATCAAGGGTAAATAAAGATTATCGGTACCTAAGTAATAACTCTTAATGCATACATTATAATACACCCACGAATTTTTTGAAATTAAACAAATTAAAAACTTTGTCTTAAAAGAATTAGTTGCATGCTGAAGATGATCGTCAATAAGTCTAAAACTATTAGACCCATATTATTATGGGTCGTTGAAATCTTACTTCAATTCTCTATCCGAATTTATTATAAAGTACAGGGTGTTGCATTTAAATTTAAAAAAAAAAATTACGATACGCGAAGCATGGCAACATTGCAACTTTTATGAAGTTTTAAAACTCGAGTATAAGACTGTGAGTAGAACGAGGTTTTAATTTTTTAAGGCTTTAACAAAAATTTAAAAAATTATAAAAGTACTTTAGTTCTGTTAATTTGAAAATAGGTAGAAAACTGAAGAAAAATGTCAATAAATCCGAAACGTTGCACTATAGGCCCATACTGTTATATATTGGTGAACTCGTCTTTAAGCGCGTTATCATAATCTGCAATAATATATAGGGTGTCCCATTTAAAATAAGAAAGTGCATCTCAGCCCAGACCAAACGCAACACCCTGTATAAATAAGAATATAATAAAATAAAAATTCAAACGAAGCTAAGAAACTTTTGTATATGAACTTGCTATCTGTTATGGTTCTCGAGATAAGGAGATATACATTCTTATTTTGGACACCCTGTACATATTTTCTTGTATTTTGCCATATTATTTTTTATAGGTCATGTTCTAACCTCTAGCTTAGATATAGTTTCTCGGCTATCACTAAGGTCTTTTTGTTTATATATAAAAAAGGGGTTATTTTTTTTGTTACTTAGTTCTCTTATTAAAAAGTAAATACAAGGCCACAGAGTTATTTTACTTATTGAAATTAAGAGCTATGGGGACACTCTTGATTGCCCTTTGATTTGTGTAGCAAACAATGTATTCAATAGTACTTTTCATTTTCTTAAGATATGTGCTGAATGTATATATACCTTATGTTTGTTATAATTATTAAGTTTATTTCTGCAAAACAAAAAGGTCCATTTGTAACCTCCATAAGCCAATTTTTATTTAAGTTTGCATAAAGTAAAGAATAGTAAATACATTGGGGAGAATTTGTTTTCTTTAATAAGTGTGTTTCAATACAACTATTACAGGTGTATGTTATAATTAGGAAAGAGGCCTATATATATCTATAAAAATCACTTTAATTTTCATATTTCTTTGAAGACCGAAACAACCCTATAAGATATAAATACATGCTATCTGCTTTAACCAATTTGGCAAAATTGAACAATATTGTATCAGTGATTTACATTTTCTGTCTGTAACATCTTATATTAGCTTACTTATACTGGAGTAATGACATTTTGTATCGATATTTACAAGATTTTAAGGGTGGATTGTTGTTACTATTCACTATAAGGGCTGTAATGTACCTATATTTTGTATATAATGTTAAGGGGTTGTAGTTGATAATATTATGTATCGTAATAGACATGTACGAGCCTAATATTTTGAATTTCTATAATAGAATGACTTAAGATTTTTTGTAATTTGGGTAAATTGGTTTAAATGAAGTCAAGCTGGGAAATATTGATACATTTTTGTTTGGAATTATTTTCTTTATTTGATATACTGGGTGTTGAGTTGTTAAACAGACACCATATACTTTTATTTGGGGTGTAAATCTTAGACGTTTGTACTATTCTAGGTTTTTTTTTCTTCTTCTCCCTCCTCTTCTACTTCTTGTTCCTGTTCTCCTAACCAGGGTTTGAACCTGGATGTGTCATTGTAAGTGGAGCAGAAGTCTGTTACCTAGTACTTAAGTGTGTACATACCTAGTTTTCCTGCTGGAAATGTCTTCGATGACACTTACATCATAGATTGCTGATCTAAGTCACCGATGCTGATAGACACTTAGATAAGTATCTTAATTTTAACATCCCTTGTGCTGAATTGACTTTATTGTTTATTGCTGATCAACTTTATGACTTTTTCTATTTCTTTTGAGTGTAGAGTATACTGCAGGAGTGCTCAAACTTGAACTGCTGGCGATCTACCTCAATATTTTTAGACTACTTACGATCGACTCTCAGAGGCTGCAAGTATGCAGGGTTGTCGTACATACACGATACATATAGATATTAGCTTTCCGCACAATATACATTATTTTAGTCAAGGTTTGGGTTAGGTTTAGTTAGGTTCTTCTCTACAATATCAATGATGAAACTCATAGTTATTCAAAATTGCGAGTTTATTGGTTGTTACAAAACAAAAGAGTTACATATGGTGTTAAACTTAACTAAGGAGTGACTTTGGATGTTGAAGCGTGGCACTGCATGTCCTCAGCATACTTTTCATAAGATGGTACGTAACCACTGACTGCTAATCGCAAGCATGATGACATATGATCGTCAGTTAGTCGATTGCGATATTTTGACTTAATTATCTTCATTTCAGAAAATGCAGACTCGCACAAGTAAGTTGACCCAAACATTGCTGTCAGTTGAAGGGCGATTTGCCTTAGATTCGGATTATCTTCAGATATAAAACACCAGAAATTTGTATCAGATGCTGTAGCTTTGAGATGTATATCTGATATAATCTGCACCAACTCATTTTCAACAGAACATGAGTTCATACTAAACTGACTTGCTATTTCAGTAGCTAATTCCTCAATGTTTTTACATGAAAAAGGATAACTCATAAATGATGCTACATTTGCCAATTTACTAGGAATTTTCCGCCACTCAACCACCTGTACCACTGTGTTCAGCTGACTCCCTATTCCAACTACAACTTAAAGAGCCGCCGTTGCAAGCTACGTGCACGGATGGAATTTACAATTTTTGTTGCAGTGCCCATAATTTCCTCCGTGTTTAAAATTTTTGAACATAAAACTTGTTGATGTATAATGCAATGGATTGAAAAAAATGAAGAGAAATCTTCATTAGCTCGACACACTGCCACAAAACTGTTTTTGTTTCCAGTCATTGCTGGTGCTCCATCGGTTGTAATGCACACTAATTTATATATTGGTAGCTTGTAGTTTTTTACAAAATTGAAGAAAATGTCGTATATATCTTCGCCACGGGTCTTCCCCTTCAGAGAAATTATTGTCAAAAATTCTTCCTTAGCCAACATGTCACTGAATACCATCCGAATAAAAATACACATCTGGGCAGTGTCTGTCATATCGGTGGATTCGTCAAACTGTAAAGAAAAGTATGTACATTCCATGATATCATTTTTCAGCTTATCTGCCATGTCCTGACTCATGACTTCAATACGCCTTGTGACAGTCGGACAAGATAACTGAAGTTCTCTAATAGCAGACATGATTTCTGTTTTATTTTTAAAATCTCCAAATAAAGTCTCACCCGCTTCAATAAATGCTTCCTTCACAAACGATCCATCTTCGAATGGTTTCTTGTGTTTCGCCAATATATGAGATATTTTAAATGACGCGATCGTAGCAGCTTTTGATTGTTTGGCTGGACTTATGAACAGGGTTTGTTCTTTTTTCAAACAAGATATCAAATCACGTACTTTTCGTTTTCTTAATTCACTCTGTGGCGGAAAATCCTTTTATTTAACCGTTTTATGACGCCTCTCTAAGTTACCACGCTTAGGTATTGCAACTGACCCACGACAAATAAGACAAATGCACTTATCCTTCACCATACAAAACAAAAATTCTTCCTCCCAATCGTTATTAAAATGATACGTTTTCGATTTCTTCGCTGCACTCATTTTGTACTATTTACTAATAAACTTTGTATCGACGTAGTATTGCCTTCAAGTTGCAATTCAGAATGACTCCAGTTCCTGCAGGCGCAACATTTATATCGGCGTGAACGAAAGTCTCGAATGTTCCCGTCAAACGCGCTGCCCGAAATTTCTAGAAAAGCGGCAAGAATAAAAACCGCGGCTTTTCTTTGACAAGTACCGCGCGTTCCTTTGATAAAGCCGCCTTTTGCCGCTAGCAGAGTGTTATTTTATTACGTAATACATTTTTGTTAGTAACTCAAGCGCAATTAGCGCAACAACAACAGCACCATCCGGAAAACATAAATAACGACCAACGCCTGCGCAGATATAACCTTCGGCCACGAGTGGGGGTATAAAAGGAAGAGTCGCAGTCACCAACACTTCAGTCTCTATTTGGACGCGAGAAAGAAAGCTTCGAAAATGCCAAATGTGATTTTGGCAGTAGTGTGGTTGACTGATGCAAGGTCAATGGTTTTAATCTTAACGTCAAAAAATGTTCAGCAATGTCTTTTCCACTAAAAATATATAATGTAAGCAAGCAGAAAAATTAGAATATATGCATTTTCCCTGTAATAACTGCAAAATATGCATTTAAATACAAAA
Source organism: Kuschelorhynchus macadamiae (assembly GCA_030620095.1). Lineage (NCBI taxonomy): Eukaryota > Metazoa > Arthropoda > Insecta > Coleoptera > Curculionidae > Kuschelorhynchus > Kuschelorhynchus macadamiae. Next base: position 241,546 of record JAUTXW010005370.1, on the reverse strand, counting down.
ATTGCTTAAATGTGCATTTGCATATGCTTTCATGCAAATGCATATATATGCAAAGCCTAGTTATAACCATTTTAATCTGTATACTTTTATTCGGTGGATATTTTCCATGGTTACAATTGCTCCAATAATTGTTTCCACGGTAAAAATGATTTTTTGTTGTACATTTTTAAAATAAACGCTTCGATTGTCATCTGTCACCCACAATATTCAATAGTTTATTGAAGGTTTTGTTTTGTGAGTTTGTTATGTTTGTTAACTTATGCGAGCATTCGGTACGCTAGAAAGTAGCTTATCACAAAGAATTGTGGCTGAAAGGTTACATATTAAACAAAGTGCTTTATCAAGAGCATGGCGCAGATATCAAAATACTGGTTCAGTGCAATGTAACCATGGAGGAGGAGCTGGGAAAAAAACAACCCCTAGGACAGACAGATACATTGTACGTCAAGCTTTTTTTCGAGAGGACTATTACGTCCACAAAAATTAACCATTCGAAATCGGTTACATGAAGCTCATTTAAATTCCCGACGGCCCTATAGGCATCCTCAGTTATTAAGAGAATATAGACGGTCTCGTTTGATTTTTGCCGAAGAACATGTTAACTGGGTCACATTGTTTATTTGTGAATAAATCAAAGGTTGCACTTGATCCTGACGACAATCGGATTTGTGTATGGCATCGAACAGGAGCGAGATACGAAGAAACTGTTCCTTAAATCGAATTCCCTTTGGAGGTGGTTCTGTAACAGTTTGGAGAGAAATATTTACAGGTGGTCGAACAGAATGAAGTTCTTATTAATCGCTCTGTAAACGCATTTCGTTATTTAGAGATTTTGGAGAATAACATACTGCCACACTCTTTCTCTGTTTGATAGCAGAGAGTATGTATTTGTTTTGAGATAATATAAATCTACACTAAGTGGTTGATTGAAAGAGAGGCAGTAAAGTTAGTGTGCAAATTACCGACTGCTCAGGGAGATTGGTTCGATTTCTATTTATAAGGGCGCCAACAGTTCTATACCAGTTGACTGTTAACCGCTCTAGATGTTATGAGTACTCATAACCCTCAAGTACCTCAAGACCACTAAGATAAAATTAATTAAAGACAATAGTAAAAAAAGCATATTCAACAAATAACATTTATTAAGAAGTTCAGTGCTCCTCAAAATTGAATGTGTAATGATCCTATGTTAATCAGTTTTCATACCTCATATGCTGAGAGAAAAATCTAAAGTATATTCAAATAAAGATCACTATCCAAATATTAGCTCAACTGGGTAGAATGTTTTATGAAAATAGCTAAAGAATCACAAAACAACAAACTAAATGTTCAATAAAACCTGAAAAGTAAGTAATACGGATGAGAAAAGAAATTTTCAATCAGCGAATGACAGGTAAAAGTAATAGACTCCAAAATCTATAAATGTTTATAAAGAAAATCTTTAAGTTGTTTTAATTTACTGAACAATTTGATCTAACAGTAAAAATTTATCAAAAGATGCAAAATAATCAAGCAATTAATTAACTTCATTAATTCAAATACAATTAACAATAATAGAATAAAAGAAAAGGGTATTATGTGAATCTAAGAGCAAGCAAATAACAAGAAAAATGTATATAACTAAATTTCAAATCCAATCACCAATATTACCTAACAAATTGACACCATTGTTTTATATCAAAATACCTTTCCAAATCAAGTAAATACAATAAATCATAAATATCATCACATATTCCAGTAGTGTTTCCTGTCTATAACACTTCTTATATACCTTGTATAAACTAACTAGATCTTATAAGTTAAAATTTCAAGATGTGATCACACTTTACAACAACACTGTATCTTAAAGTATATTATACTATCAAATGTTGGCAGAAACCTATAGATTATCGTGTCCTAAACTTATAATGTGATATTTGAGTATCAGCATGAGTTATAAAGTAAAAATAATCTTATTGACAATACCAATAATCATGGTTTATGCACACCAGCAGTAGTTAGAACTTTATATCAAACAGTATACCAGGTGTGCTCAAACGGTCGATCGCGTTCGACCAGTCGATAGCGAGTGCTTTTTGAGTAGATCTCGAGAAGATTTTTTTTTTTAATAAGTAGGTACTTAACTAGCAAAACGCGAGGTCAAAGGGTACTTCTTTTTTGAAATATTTTCAACTTCCTGTCACTTCCGGTTTAACCGGAAGTTGGTATCAACTTGCTTATTTTAAATGGAACACCCTGTATTTTATGATATTTTTGGATTCTACTGAGAATTTTAATGCCATTTTATGTAGCATGTCCTATACCTAGGTTCAAGCGTTCTTAAGATATTTGAACTTGAACCGAAAATGAGCCTTCGGGGTACCAAATTTTAAAATCTCATATTTTTGTAAGTTTTGAAGATATAATCTTCATATTTTGCAGACGATCGGTAAATAATCTTAGGTTTCTATTTTTTTTATTGAATCTGTCTATTTTTATACAGGGTGTCCTAAATTCAGCGGCAAACATTCACATTTTCAAAGCCGCTAAAGTCCGTTTGTTTAAATGGGACACCCTATGCACTATCAAATATATATATACATATATATACATATATATATATATATATATATATATATATATATATATATATATATATATATAATGGTCAAATTCCCTATTTACAAAGATGCTGATAGAGATATCTAATTATTATTGATAATCGCATAACATACAGAAGTTAAAATAATAAATCTCTTTTTCCTAAAATTGTATTAGATAAAAATCGTATAAGTTTTGAAGGGTTATTGACCCATTTGACCTCACGAACAAACATCCATTAGCAAATAGATAAAATTGTATAAAACATTCGTTTCAGAGAACGGTTATATAGCAATATAATAATTGCTAATATGAATGAAGTTGTACAAACACTTAATGTATATTCAGCGAAACAGTTTTCTTGGGTATTTTGGTCCTAATTATTTATATATAAAACGAAGATTTAGTTTGTATGTAGCATTTTATTTATTTTCAAACGTTTCGGCAAGTTTTCGCCTTCATCAGTGTTTCTAAAACAATAATTTTTATTTTATAAAGGACGTAAAGATTTTTAAAAAATATACAAGAAATATGATCCAAAGAAAATTACAAATTTAATTTAGTTTTTAACTCACCAATTACCTTCTTAGGTAAAAAATTGCTGTTTGCACTGAAGGCATATGCGCCGAAACGTTTGTGTGAAACAAAATAAAAATTAGTACCGAAAAACAAACCTGTTTGTTAAAAAAAATTGAAACCAAAAAACCAAAGAAAAAAAAAATATATATATATATATAAATACTTTTTATTTTTAATAGAAACCTGTATTTTTATGAATTATTAACAAGTTAACTTTTCTTTTCAAAATGGCGAGTGGACAGCTATGTTTTTTGAAAATTCAACATTGCCGCTTTATAAAAAATAGTCACTATAAAATGAACCGCAATTTGATTTATAAATTTGATCAAAAGTGACTTTTTTTTAATGGTACACCCTGTATATTATTGAAGGGTTGAATAGAGTGGATACATTGAATTTTTGTATGTAAGATGTTTTTATACCTATTTTAAACCACTTTCGATTTATAAGCAATTTTAATTTTATGAATAATTACTATTAATAATCGACAAGACATTAAAAGTCTAAAACGCCAAGTGTGCTATGATGTAACAACTGCAATAGGTAACGATGGTGGCATGACATGCTTCTCTTTTTAGTTTGTTAGATTAAGTTAGCGAAAATGGAGAATAATAGTTATCCAAATGCCGCTATTTTAAATATGTTTTATATTTACGGCGAGTGTCAAAGAATTGTTGCAAAAACCTGCAGAAGATTTAACGCTCTTTTTCCGAATTTACTTCCAATTAACCCAAGGAAATTTCACAGAAATGAAGGTAACTTTTTAAATTTCGGAACGGTGCAGGCTTCAAGAATTCAATTTCCCCCTATTACTGATCAGAAAGAGTTAGCATTAAAGCTGTAAAAGCTTTTACTATGTTTTAATTACCTCACCCATTATTTCCACTAAATAGAAAATTATGAGAATAATATAAAGTTTTATTGCTCTATTTGTAAATCGACTTCCCTAGGCAACAGCTGATCGCAAAATTATTTCTATTAACTTAAGCTTTATTTTTATCTCGTTGACGCTTTGCAAGATAATTTAGGAAAATAACATTTTAATTTTAGCCAAGGATGTTCTTATGTAAGGCAGCGATTATTTACGTGAACGATTCTTAAAAAAAATAACTATCTAACATTTTAGAATGATTTAGAAATTTATATTTGCATTTATCCCAGACATAATCTGTATACAGGGTGTTCAGTTCAGGGCGTCCACTATCCATATATCGAATGTCCTCAATGTTAGCGTCTTGAAAAAAAATATATAAGGATGGGACAAGTGTCGACTTATGAAATATTTAAATCGCTGTTTCATCTGATCTTTTATCCGTATTGCATGAGCTTGGGCTTATTTAAAAGGGAAATTCAAGTTGTTTTAGTATTCGGATCGGGGGATGAATAAATGGTCATATTTTTTTATGGTAGTCATAAAGAGTAATAAAAGACCCAAGTTCTGACGAAAACCGCACATCGATATCTTTTGCCAAATAAGTGAATTGATATATTTTCAAATGAATAACATTAAAAAACGGTATTAAATATTTATACAGGGTGTTAATGAATGTCACGTAGATACGGAAGGTGATAATGCTTTGGGTTATTCTATGACTAAAAGTTCATGTAAACATGGGTCCGCAAATGCTTCGTCTCGGAGATACAGGGTGTTGAGGTTGAAATTTTATTTCAGACTTTTTTTAAATAACTTTTGCAAAAAATAAAATTTTTCAACAAAGTAGGGCAATGGGGGGTTGTTTGAGATAGGAAATCATAATTTTGTAATAGTTTTTATATAGCACCTAGAGGGCGCTACATACGCTATTATTATTTACTTTAATTTGCCAACTTTTCTGACAGTTACCTTTTGGGATTTTTTTTGTATAAACCTTATTTTTACATCTTTTTTTAAGCAAAAAATGTATACTTTCTTAATAACTCTAGAGGTAACCTTAGACGCTAGATGAAGTTGGTGGAAACATTACAAAAACTTAGTATGTAATATGTATCGTTAAAATAAATAACTTTTATATTATAAAGGTGTACTGAGAGGTGTTTCATTCTTGAGATACAGAATGTTAAAGTTTTAATTTTTTTTCGTTTTTCTCAGACGTTTTCCGAGTTTATTATTTCCAATTTGATACATTTATTAGTTTTTACTACAATAACTAAAAGCTAAATTGTGGTATGAAGTATACAGGATGTTTTTTTACGCCACCAGCAATTCCACTCTCCTGTGTTTTTTGAATACCCTGTATCATAATTTGGCTTTCTATTTTTTCTCATTCTTTTTGTTTCTTTGCATTTTTATGGTATTTGTTATCGTTTTGCGAAAATAGGAGTCTATGCAAATCAAGTATTATCAAGGTAACAAAATTTAAAAAAATCTAGTGGTCAATTAATTAACAATGTAATTCTAACGTTATATCAAAAACTGAAACAATTATAAGAACTGCTGAAAATGACCTTGTTAATATGTAGGACTTAACTCTTCGTCTCATAGACTGGCGAACTCTCTCGAATATCCCAGATGTATTACGAATTATTTCACATGAAGCTATAATTCTTCCTTTGACTGAATAGGGGTCTGATAAACCAACGATTTAGATGTTCCCAGAAATAATACTCTAAGCAATTTAGATCGGGGGACCTTGGGGGCCATGGCTGGGGTCCAACTTGACCTACCCAACGGTTGTTGTATTGTCGATTTAAAAACTCCCTTACATCCAAACTAAAATGTGCATAAACCACATTTGGTATCTTATTTCAAGTGGTACCTCTTCTAACAGCATAGGGAATTCTTCTTCTAAAAATACTGTCCGTTTAATCTTTTTGGCATGAAAAATGGCTCCACCAAATGGTCTCCAATAATACCAGCCCAGACATTTACTGTAAACTGCTCCTGAAAATGACTTTCGGCTATCGTATGAGGATTTTCTTCTGGCCAAAAACGATTATTGTGAAAATTGATGGCATTTTTCAAAAAACTTGCCTATCACTAAATAAAATTTTATTTCCAAAGAATGATTTGGGTCAACATTTAAATGAACCACTGGGAAAAATTGAATCGGAATGGAAAATCGAAACTAATAAACTCTGAAAACGTGTAAGAAAAACATTTCTCAGTACACCTTTATGAGATAGAAGTTATTAATTTTAACGTTAACTATTACATACTAAGTTTCCGTAATGTTTCCAGCAACTTCATCAAGGGTCAAAGGGAGTGATTAACCTGCATCGACGCAGATATTTGCAAATTTCTCGAAAAACGGTTACGTCTATCGTTGTAAAAATAAGGTTTATTTACAAAAAATTCTAAAAGCTCTTTAGTCAAAAGAGTTATGGCAGATTAAAATAAATAACAATAGCGTACGTAGCGCCCTCTAGGTGCTAGATAAAAACTAATACCAAATTATGATTTCTCATCTCAAAAAACACCCGATTACCCAATTTTGTAAGAAAAAAATAATGTTTTGCAAAAGTTATGTAAAAAAGTCTGAAATAAAGTTTCAACTTCAACACCCTGTGTGTTTATAAAATCATTTGCGGGCCCAGGGTGTTTTAGAAAACAGAAAAATTGAATTTTATTAAAAACAAAAGTACAGGGTGTCCGGTTGCAAAAGCAGGGTATCTCGCTTATTTTTAAAGATAGAACCTTGCGGTTTTCACGAACCTGAGCTAATTTTTTGTGAAACTCATGAAGCCGAAAACAAAATTTTCATAGCCTTCTTCGTTTATGAGATACAGGGCGAAATAGAAAATTTTGCATTTTGGGACCCCCCTCGTATCTCGGTTATCCTTTAACTTAACGCAAAGGGAAAAATTGCTGTTTATGCAGTTTTTTACGCTGGATCCAGTGGCGTAGTCATATTTTTCATTTGAGTTGTTATTTTTTAGATATGACCCAAAGTTGTGTTTTTTTAAATGGGACACCCTGTATAATTGTCCAAAAATTGATTTGTCCTTTTAGAGGCTTCTCAAAAATATATAATCTATTTTAATAAACAACAAAAATCCTAATTTTTATAATTATCATCCCAAATTTTGCAGTAGGCCATGCAAAACGATGCCGTTTTCTTTTGTTTTCTTGGAAGCAAATGACATTTCCCAATTTTGTATGCGTATATAAAATAAATAAAAATAGCGCTAGTTTTTTGTATTTATTTATTGTGTAAAAATATATTTGTATTATTATGGAAGAAAGCCAAACTTTCGAACATTATGAAAAATACGATATGTTAGCTTGTTTTATATTAAGTAATAAAAATGGTGAAGCGGCTTCTGAGATGTATTTTAACGAGTAAATAGTTAATTTTTAGGTATGTTGAAATACTATTGCTTAATTTTTATTTAGATATCCAGAAAGGAGGCAACCTAATATATCCACTTTTTATCGGATAAAAAAGAATTTACTTAATCACGGATCATTTATCAAACCTCGTACGAAAACATATAATAAAGAAAATCGGGAGGCTGAGGAAATTACGGTTTTGGTTAATGCAGAAGCTTTCCCTACAAACTCTTGTAGGGCCAGTGAAAAGAGCATAGGGATTCCAAAAACTAGAGTTCAAGAAATTCTAAAAAAGCACAAATACCACCCATACAAATTTAGGCTCGTGCAGCACTTACAGCCAGGGGATGCAGAGCGTCGGGTAGTCTTCTGTAATTGGTTTCGAGAAAGATGCGATATGATTAGAGATTTTGAAAAGAAGGTTATATGGTCAGACGAAGCACATTTCAGTAATTCTGGTATACTCAATAGGCACAATAGTAGATTGTGGTCCCATGAAAATCAACACCAAATATTTCCCAGAAGACAGCAGGGCAGGTTTGGTCTAAATGTGTCCTGCTTCATATTAGGAACACATATAAAATTTTATATATTTGAGGGAAATCTAACAGCCAATCGCTATATAGAAATTTTAGAGGCAGCTATACCTGAATTACTTGACGATGTTCCTCTAGCGCAAATTAACGAAATTTATTTTCAACAGGACGGTGCTCCTGCACACAATTCTGGAATGACGAGATTATTTCTGGACAATAATTTTACCAATCAATGGATCAGAACAAATGGACCTATAAGATGGCCCCCTAGGTCCCCAGATTTGTCGATTTTAGATTTCTTTCTATGGGGATATCTGGAAAATAGAATTTACAAAGACCACTATGATAATGTCCAAGATTTAGGAAATGCAATAAGAGAAAATTTTCGGTATTTATAAAATCATCCCGTTATTTTGCTTAATTCCCTAAAACGAATACGAAAATTGTGCGAAGCATGCATAGAACAAAATGGAAATCAGTTTGAACGGTTCTTTTGATTTCCTTGGTTACTGTAGTTCTTATATGACAGTTGAGTTTTGCTGAAAGGCTTGTTACATAATAATTTATTATTGTTTTGTTCTTGTGTTACATAAATCTAGGTAGGTGGTACTTTTTTGGTGCGAAATTATCAATACATATTTTGATAAATAGACTTAATTACATATTTATTTTGATTTATTGTTAGGATGTAGATATTGTTAACGACTTTAAATAAAAGGCAGCATTGTTTTGCATGGCCTACTGCAAAATTTGGGATGATAATTATAAAAATTAGGATTTTTGTTGTTGTTTATTAAAACTGACCCATACTATTATATATTTTTGAGAAGCTTTTAAAAGGACAAATCAATTTCTGGACAAATATACAGGGTGTCCCATTTAAAAAAACACAACTTTGGGTCATATCTAAAAAATAACAACTCAAATGAAAAATATGACTACGCCACTGGATCCAGCGTAAAAAACTGCATAAACAGCAATTTTTCCCTTTGCGTTAAGTTAAAGGATAACCGAGATACGAGGGGGGTCCCAAAATGCAAAATTTTCTATTTCGCCCTGTATCTCATAAACAAAGAAGGCTATGAAAATTTTGTTTACGGTTTCATGAATTTCACAAAAAATTAGCTCAGGTTCATGAAAACCGCAAGGTTCTATCTTTAAAAATAAGCGAGATTTTGCTTTTTGCAACCAAATCCGGACACCCTGTACAGGGTGTTTTATTATATTTTGACATCCAGCTGCAGGGTTTATTAACAAAGATAAAGAAAAAGGCTACATATCCAGAATCTGGTATGAGAGAAAACAAATGACTATCGCAAAGCAGTTAAAAAATATCAGTCATTTTTTTTAATGGACCACCATGCACAGGGTGGCCCATTTATTATGGAACGATACCTTATCTCGACCTGTAAGAGATAGCAAAAAATATTAAATACAAACGTTTTTTGAATTCATTTAAACTTTTAAAATATCATATTTTTATATATACAGGGTGTTTAGTTTTTTTTTAACTTCCTTATTTTAAATGAAACAACCCTTATATATATTAACTGTTTTTGACATTTTCAATTTTATGTCAAAAATAACTATCAATTTCTCTTTGAGAGCCTTTATTGTTTAATTGGGGTTGGTTTCCTTGCGGCAGAGGACCTACTTTAGTGGTTCGTGTTGACATTTTTTATTAAATAAATGCAGGGTGACCAAAAATTGACATTAAAAATTTAATTGAAAAAATCGTTCAAATGGAAACCCCTATTTTATTATTGTCTTATTTAGCATTAAAAATAAGGGTAACTTTGTATAAGATTGGATTGTCTATTCAAAAAATGTTTAGGTGTTGAAATATTGGCAATAAACCATTGTTCTATAATAATAATTCCTTTATTTAGCATTTAGTTAATACATAAAAAGTATAATAAAACTTATCTTAATCAAAACAAACACTCAAATATATCTATAAAATAAAATTTTTAAAAATCACTTTATGTACAATTATTTATTAGAATATAGTATGTATCACTCTCCCATTAGATGTCTTTTTAAGAGATTCTTAAATAAATCCAATTTTGGACTATCTTTAATTATCTGTGGCAAGGAGTTAAATTCAAACTATTGTAAAAATGCCATGACTCCTATAGACTATTTCTTATGGGGTACCCTAAAGGAAATTTTATATATGCAAAAGCCAACAACGTTGAACTAATTGCGTCACAGGATCCAAGTAGGTGTTAACTTTCTAAATGAAGGTCAGTTTGAGCATAATGCAATTTCATATTTAGAAATAGTTTACACAACGTATATTGCCTAAAATGGTGGACATATACAAAACATGCAATAGTTCTTAGTGTTAATTGTTGTCTTGTCTTAGTAAGCATTAGTTAAGATTATTTAATAATAAAACATTGTTCTTGTTATTATTATAACCATCTTGCTAAAAAAAATGAAAAACAATAATAAATAAAACAGAGTTAGTCCCTTAACGGAGAAAAAATTTCAGAAATATTCCATTATTTGCTAACACTGTTACGTGATGGTTTCTGTTTATCTGGATATCTATCAGCAAATAATGTGTGGTATTTTCTTAATAAACTTTGTTACATTCCTTACAGATAATAAACAAATTTATATAATCTTTGTGTTAATAACTTAATGACCTCAGCATGATAATTATCAATAATAAGGATGTAAAGTGTCAAACGTCAAGAAATAATTAGTGTCATTTCTGTAGTGCTCCATTGTATTTTTTTTCGCCACGCCTCGCCTTCATGACCAACTACTAACTTAAAATACTTAAAAGCCATAGGTATGGCATTTTTACAATAGCAAAATGTTTAATTGCAAATATCTTGAAAACCTCATATTTTTGGAATAGACAATCTTATACAAAGTTACCCTTATTTTTAATGCTAATAAAGATAAAATTAATAATATAGGGGTTTCCATTTGAAAAAAATGACTTAATCAATCATTTTTTAATTAGATTTTTATTGTTAGTTTCTGGGCAACCTGTATTTATTTATTTAAAAAATGTTAATACGGACCACTAAAGTAGGTCATCTTCCACAAGAAAACCAACCCGAATTAAATAATAAAGGCTTTCAATACAAGATATTGATAGTTATATTTAAACCTGCAAACGTAATTTTTAACATAAAATTGAAAATATGTTAAAAACGGTTAGACTTAAGTATAGAATATTATACGTGAAATGTATATAGGATTTTTCTAGGAATTCAAAAATGCTATAATATACAGGGTGTTTCATTTAAAATAAAGAAGTTGATACTTGATAACAAAAACCAAACTGCCTGTATATATAAATATATAACATTTTAAAAGTCTAAATCTTACAAGTTCTGAGCTAAGGTATCGTTCCATAATAAAGAGGCCACCCTGTACAATGTACAAGACTTAAATGGATTTCTTGTTGATATCTATAAACATGCTAGGTTTGATACCTTTATCTTTACAAAACTATTAAGAAATTTGAGAAAAACCCTGACATAACAGGCAGTGATATACAGGGTGTTTTCTAACTTGATTCATTCCTTTTAGGAGGTGATAGGGGACTTCAAATGGAATCAAAATAACCCCATATTGGGCCATACAAAAGTTTTTAGTTTTCTAGATATTTTCGATTTTCTAAAATATTGCAAAAAGCCAGAAAATTATGGTTAAAAAAATTATTAAAACAAATTGAAGCGAAAACATCCTCATTTATTTAACTTTACAAAGAGATATAAGAGTTATGAAAATACAATACAAAAACTCACTAGAAATTGATAATTATGAAAAACTCACTATGATACAAAACGAAAAAGCTAATAATTAATTGTTAAAATCGGAATGAAAAATCGACATAAGCCGGGTTTATAATTAAAGATTTACTTCAAATTGTGCCTCTCTACTTCTAATGCAGGCTCGAACACGTTTTCTTACTTCACTCTTTGTAATTCTCGAAGAAAAATTGGTTCTAATTTGCTGGGCCGCATCGATAATCCTTTGCCGTAACACTTGAAGCGAAGGTACGGGGGAAGCTAATGCCTTCTTATGGCCCCAAATATAGAAATCTAATGGTGTGAGGTCAGGAGACCTCGGTGGCCAAGGCATAGGCCCGCCTCTTCCAATCCAGCGATTTGGAAACTGATGGTTTAACCACTCCCGTACTGTTAAGCGGTAGTGAGCGGGACAGCTGTCATGCTGAAATATCATATCTCGTCGAGTTGCTAGTGGTAAGTCTTCCAACAGAACCATTAAGTCATTTCGCAAAAAAGCTTTATAATGGACTGCATTAAGGTTATCCGGCAAAAAATATGGACCAATTACAAAGTTGTCAATTACCCCCATCCAAACATTCAGCAAAAAACGCCTTTGAGACGATGTAGGTCTAATTTGGCATGGATTATTTTCTATCTTGGGTGCCCAATAATGTAAATTGTGGTAAATAACCACCCCGTCCTGACTAAATTTGGATTCGTCAGTACATAATATTTTGTTCAAGAAGTTCGCATCTTTCGCATCGGTGTTTAGCATAAAACGGCACAACTCCATTCTTCTTCGGGGATCGTCTTCCTCCAGCACCTGTACAGGAGTATAGTGATATGGATAAAGTCCAGATTTATTAACGGTAGACCAGACTTTATAGCCTGAAACATCAATCAGCAACTTCTTTTGTAGAGGCTTCAGGATACGCACGAAAATGTTCTAGGATGAGTTCGTCTATTTCTACAGAGTATGTATGTGGCCTTCCACCTTCGTGTCGAGGCTTGTGCACACTACCCGTTTCACAAAGTCGTCGATATACATCGTTGAACACACGGACATTTGGAAGTCTTCTGTTTGGACAACGACGTTGATATTCTCGACGTGCCTCCGCCGAATTACCGTCGCAAAAACCGTAACAATAAACGATGTCAGCATATTCGGAATTACTAAAAGATGCCATAATAACGTAAAAGTAGAAAAGAACGTAGAAATGAACGGAATTTTTTAACAAAAAAAAAATCAAATACACACTTTCAAACAACTTTCGAAAAACTTTCAAATTGTTTTAATAAACAAGGATATGTCATCGAAGAAGTGATTGTTTCAAGACCTGCTAGATCTTTTGGATCTTTTACCATTACTTTAGTTATACACTTCCCTTGTAGAAGCTATGCCAAGATCAATAAATGACAAATTTTTATTTAACAAATAACCGAAAATAATTGCACAACACACTTTTTGTTAGAGGTTGTTAATATTTTTAAAAGAGTTATATCTCGTTGTAAAGCTAATTAAACGAGGATGTTTTTGCTTCAATTTGTACGCTTCATGTATTAACAATTTTCTTCAAGAAAACGTCTTAAAGTTGAACTAGGCAAATTTTATTGTTGTTTTCGATGCAAACTTTTGATTGTGATTTATTAGAATTTAGGTTTATTACTACAAATGCTATTAATATTACATTATCAATGTATTGGCTAATAAATTAAATTTAACTTACCTCAACAGAGTTTATAGTTTTTCTTAAATGCATTTTTTTAACCATAATTTTCTGGCTTTTTGCAATATTTAAAAAAAATCGAAAATATCTAGAAAACTAAAAACTTTTGTATGGCCCAATATGGGGTTATTTTGATTCCATTTGAAGTCCCCTATCGCCTCCTAAAAGGAATGCATTAAGTTAGAAAACACCCTGTATATAGAAATTGCTTTTTAGAGAGAGAGGATTGAAATGGAAATTTTTCTAACCCAAAAAAAAGGCCTTCAGTTCCTTTTTTTTTCACCTAATTGATCGTAACAAAAGAAACTATTTTAGTTGTGGATAAAACTGACTCTGGGGGAGGGGTACCTCAAAACCCCCCTTATATATGCCACTGATAAGAGGCAATATATTAAGACACCGAAAATGTTGTACTGCATTGTGATTCAATGGGAATACATTGCTTCTTATGGCCGTGTCTTTAAAGATACAGGTATCAAACCCGGTATAGCTATAATCATCAAGAAAAGAGCCAACTGATGAACATATAATATACAGGGTATTCCATTTAAAAAAAATTACTTTGACATTTTTCTAACTGCTTTGCGATAGTAATTTGTTTTCTTTCATAACGCATTCTGCCAGTTCAGAAGATTCCCTATAGCTTCTATATTTACACTTTTTCTCTATCTCTGGTGAAAAAATTTTTACTTTCTTAATGTTACGAATTACAGCCATTTAGTTTCAGGGTCCCTGGATGCCAAAAAAAACATGTTTTCTCAATTCCGTTGGTTGGTCTGTCTGTTTATCTGTTCTAAAAAACTACTAATACAATTCATCTCAAATTTTGCACAAAAATCAAATATTATGTAGGAATTAGCCAGTAAAATTTTGATTTGAATACAAAATGGCGGAACAAAATGGCACCTTAATAAAATAATTAAAAATTTAGTCTGAAAAACTACCTATTGGACTGATTTGAAATTGTGTGCCATAACTAATGGTGGCATAGAGATGAACTAGTAAAACTGTGGTATTAAGTCAAGATGGCGAACGAACCCTTTCAGGATTTACATATTTTCACGTTTTAGCGTCCCTAGATGCCAAAAAAAATATGTTTTATCAATTCCGTGGGTCCGTCTGTCAGTTTGTGGCATATCTTAAAAACTACTTATCAGATTGACCTCAAATTTTAGTCAAAAATTAAGGGTCATATGAGAATGACTTGGTAATATTTTCGTAAAAATCCAATACGCCGGAACAAGATAGCGGCCTAGAGACTTTTAAAAAATTATTACTAATTATCCAATTTACATGAAATTTGCCATAAAAATCAAGTGTTACATAGGAATGAACTGATAATATTTTGATATGAATTTAAGATATCAAAACAAAATGGCGGCCTAATAAAATATTCAAAAAATTAACCTGATATAGAGATAAACTTGTAAAGTTATGGTACGAATTCAAGACGGAGAAACAAAATGGCAACCAAATAAATTTTGAAAAAATCAACGTAAAAATATCTTATTTAGTTAACTTTAATTTGCCTCTCGTGACTAGATGGGGCACCTGGATGTGTGTGGCAATATTTTACGCAGATAATTTCCAAAAATTGACAGACTTAATTTTACAAATGTCTGATGATGATTCACAGTGCATTCAAAAGTGTAAAGGAATATTTTAAAATGTTAAGGTGGAACAACAGCTAATGTACAGGGTGTCCGGATTTGGTTGCAAAAGCAGGGTATCTCGCTTATTTTTAAAGATAGAACCTTGCGGTTTTCACGAACCTGAGCTAATTTTTTGTGAAACTCATGAAGCCGTAAACAAAATTTTCATAGCCTTCTTCGTTTACGAGATTCAGGGCGAAATAGAAAATTTTGCATTTTGGGACCCCCCTCGTATCTCGGTTATCCTTTAACTTAACGCAAAGGGAAAAATTGCTGCTTATGCAGTTTTTTACGCTGGATCCAGTGGCGTAGTCATATTTTTCATTTGAGTTGTTATTTTTTAGATATGACCCAAAGTTGTGTTTTTTTTTAAATGGGACACCCTGTATATTTGTCCATAAATTGATTTGTCCTTCATACAATGCTGCCTTTTATTTAAAGTCGTTAACAATATCTACATCCTAACAATAAATCAAAATAAATATGTAATTAAGTCTATTTATCAAAATATGTATTGATAATTTCGCACCAAAAAAGTACCACCTACCTAGATTTATGTAACACAAGAACAAAACAATAATAAATTATTATGTAACAAGCCTTTCAGCAAAACTCAACTGTCATATAAGAACTACAGTAACTAAGGAAATCAAAAGAACCGTTCAAACTGATTTCCATTTTGTTCTATGCATGCTTCGCACAATTTTCGTATTCGTTTTAGGGAATTAAGCAAAATAACGGGATGATTTTGTAAATAGCGAAAATTTTCTCTTATTGCATTTCCTAAATCTTGGACATTATCATAGTGGTCTTTGGAAATTCTATTTTCCAGATATCCCCATAGAAAGAAATCTAAAATCGACAAATCTGGGGACCTAGGGGGCCATCTTATAGGTCCATTTGTTCCAATCCATTGATTGGTAAAATTACTGTCCAGAAATAATTTCGTCATTCCAGAATTGTGTGCAGGAGCACCATCCTGTTGAAAATAAATTTCGTTAATTTGCGCTAGAGGAACATCGTCAAGTAATTCACGTATAGCTGCCTTTAAAATTTCTATACAGCGAAATTTTATATGTGTTCCTAATATGAAGCAGGACACATTTAGACCAAACCTGCCCTGCTGTCTTCTGGGAAATATTTGGTGTTGATTTTCCTGGGACCAGAATCTACTATTGTGCCTATTGAGTATATCAGAATCACTGAAATGTGCTTCATCTGACCATATAACCTTCCTTTCAAAATCTCTAACCATACCGCATCTTTCTCGAAACCAATTGCAGAAGACTACCCAACGCTCTGAATACCCTGGCTGTAAGTGCTGCACGAGCCTAAATTTGTATGGGTAGTATTTGTGCTTTTTTAGAATTTCTTGAACTCTAGTTTTTGGAATCCCTATGCTCTTTTCACTGGCCCTAAAAGAGTTTGTAGGGTAAGCTTCTGCATTAGCCAAAACCGTAATTTCCTCAGCCTCCCGATTTTCTTTATTATATGTTTTCGTACGAGGTTTGATAAATGATCCGTGATTAAGTAAATTCTTTTTTATCCAATAAAAAGTGGATATATTAGGTTGCCTCCTTTCTGGATATCTAAATAAAAATTAAGCAATAGCATTTCAACATACCTAAAAATTAACTATTTACCTGTTAAAATACATCTCAGAAGCCGCTTCAACATTTTCATTACTTAATATAAAACAAGCTAACATATCGTACTTTTCATAATGTTCGAAAGTTTGGTTTTCTTCCATAATAATATAAATCTATTTTTACACAATAAATAAATACAAAAAACCAGCGCTATATTTTATATACGCGTACAAAATTGGGAAATGTCATTTGCTTCCAAGAAAACAAAAGAAAACGGCATCGTTTTGCATGGCCTACTGCAAAATTTGGGATGATAATTATAAAAATTAGGATTTTTGTTGTTGTTTATTAAAATAGACCCATACTATTATATATTTTTGAGAAGCTTTTAAAAGAACAAATCAATTTCTGGACAAATATACAGGATGTCCCGTTTAACAAAACACAACTTTGGGTCATATCTAAAAAATAACAACTCAAATGAAAAATATAACCGAGATGCGAGGAGGGTCCCAAAATGCAAAATTTTCTATTTCGCCCTGTATCTCATAAACGAAGAAGGCTATGAAAATTTTGTTTAGAGCTTCATGAGTTTCACAAAAAATTAGCTCAGGTTCGTGAAAACCCCAAGGTTCTATCTTTAAAAATAAGCGAGATACCCTGCTTTTGCAACCAAATCTGGACACCCTGTATATAAGTGTAATTATGGATTTCTAGCAGAGAGTATTTTGCTACTAGAAAAATTATATACAAGTCTACCTGAGTTGATGGATATAATAGAAACAAGTGCACAAAATTGTAAAATAAATACAAGGTGAGGTGGGAAAAACAGTAGTGGAAAAATTAGAAATTTTAATAGCAAAAAACAACGATTTTAAGGTTTTAAGGCAGGTCGTAAATATAATGTCAGGCAAAACCCAAATAATTTGGCTATTGAACCTGCTTCAGTTTTCTTTATACAAACATGTCCTTAGTCCACACAATAAGTAGTGTACTTTTAATTTTTCAAATTAATGTTAATATAAGTTTGATATAAATTGATATGGAAAAATTGTATTAGGTGATTTAATAAAGAATATAGAACTTAATTTATTTTTATTCAATTCTAAATTCCCTAATTTAGTGAAAATTTAATTCAGAAGATCAAAATTTAGTAGTTTTTTATTACTGCATATTTGTGTATTTTCTTGCATATAATCTGGCCTTTAGTTGTTAGCCTTATGATACCCTGGGTACCTTAATAACTATAAACTTTGTTTTCTATTGTCAAAATTATAATAAAAACAAATAATAAATAGTTAAAGAGTCTCTTTGTTTTGCAGAAGAGAGGAGTGAGATATGTTTGCAATGCAGCTGCTAGAAAATCATGCAAATCTTTATTCAGGGCAAAGAAAATCTTAAAACTATCATCTCTATTTATATTGGAAACAATCTGCATGATTTATAAAAACAGAGAAAAGTTCCTGGTGCCTAGTCATTCTCATGATACCCGTGGCTCTGGTAATTTATATTTATGTCACTTCTTCAGCTCTTACCTGAAATTCAGTTATTTATGAAAGCAGAACAATGTATAACCATCTTCCTGAATTCATAAAATCTTGCTCCATATTGGGGGCTTTTAAAAGGGTAACTAAATAATTTCTGTTCAAGAGAGCTTATTACGAATATTATGGCGATCATTTTTAATTAATGAATTAATTTTTATTATCTTTCATTGTTTAATATTTCTGTGCCATATTTTTATTAGATATTCTGTTTTTTTACCATGCCGTATTCTTGTTTGATTCTTATTATTATTATTATGGTTATTAGACAGTAGGCGGTTGTAACCGATTAACTGCCATTATTGTGTCCATGCACTTTAAATTTAACTATCCACACTTTATAGTTGTGATTACACCCCAGTACCAACATAATTGTCCAGTCTGTTCTTAAAACCATTTATACTGGGAGCAGTTACGACATCCTCAGGGAGCTCATTCCACTGTTGGACTGTGCGATTAGTAAGAAAGTATTTCCTCGAGAGTCTACGACTCAGCTCTGCTGTCAACTTTAGAGAATGTCCTCAAAGATGTTGATTGGTGTTTCTGTGAAAAAAATTTATGTCACATTTGTAGTGCCCATGTAGGATTTTAAAGGTTTCTATTAGGCATCCTCTATTTCGCCTCTCCTTCAGTATGCTAAGCTTGAGGGCTTTAAGCCTGTCATCATAAGACAACCCTCTCAACAGAGGTGGGATTCTTGTCGCTCTTCTTTGGACCCTCTCAAGAGCATCGATATCCTTTTTGAAATATGGACTCCACACAACAACGGCATGCTCCAACAATGGTCTTACATATGTCTTGTAGACTTTGAGAAATAGTTCCAGTGTCATGTTGCGGAAACATCTACGAATTAGATAGATTGTGCAGTTTGCCCTTTTCACAATGTTGTTTATGTGATGCTCCCACTACAGATCATGTGAAATGCGAACACCGAGGTCCACCTGTTCAGTGACTTTCTTTAGTACGTTATTATCAACATGATAATCAAGAAGCGGGTTGTTATATCCAATGTGAAGCACTGCACACTTGCTAATATTTAGCTCGAGCAGCCAATCCCTCGTCCACCTCTCCAACTAAGCAAGATCCTCCACCAAACTACCATGATGACTTGTGGGATCACCATATATTTTAGTGTCATCTGCGTACATACTAGTCATACAAGACATGTTCATTGCTAGGTCAGATACATATATTATAAAAAGGAGAGGACCCAGCACAGATCCCTGCAGAACACCACTAACAACTGTATGCCTTCCAGAAAGCCTGACATTTATTCTGACTTAGTAATACCTATCTGACAGATAATCCCTAATCCTGGAGAGCAATGGACCTCGGATGCCAAAATGGTTAAGCTTACATAGAAGTCTATTTAAGGGAACAATGTCAAATGCTTTAGCAAAATCGAGGTAAATCACGTCCATTGGGAAGTGATCCTCTAGTGCCTTGGTCCATAGTTTTTTTATTTTTATATTATTATATATTTTTTATAACTTGACTGTAATTATCTTTATATGGTTGATTTATCATTGACTTAGTATTTTGGTAGATAGTATTTTTTAATTTCATTTTTTTAATTCTTATTTGAGATATGTTTCTTTGACAATAAAGCATATTTTGAATTTGAAAGTTTGGAAAAACAACACACCCGTATGTAGAGTTGTAATTGAAAAAAATAAATAAATAAATAAATTTGAAATAATATCAAAATTAGTCAAGTAGCTAAAACCAGAGAAAAACCTCTGTATTTTGAATTTACAGATAAAATTTGAAACAATTTACTATATTTATATACCAAAATTATATTTATTTTAATGCAATAGAAAGATAACTTTCTAATAACAGACTATTCTGATTATTTAGGGATAGGGATATTTAGGACCAAGTCATTATCAAGGTCATGAGGTCAATTGATAACTGTTAAATTGCTTGTTTTATTTGTTCTGATACCAAATTTTATATCCACTTTTACTTAAAAAGCTGTACAATTTAGGAATCTGAAAGTTGAGTGATGAAATTTCATATATTACAAAAATGATGAAAAGCAGACAAATATTGCCTATATTGCGATATAATGAAAAATGTAATTACCACTTATCTATGTATTTACTTAATGAACAATATATATTTTTTAAGAAGTAAGTCAATATTGATAGCATGTACATAATAATAGAACTACAGAGTGTGCCTGTATTTGGGTAACAACATTTTTATTTGTGATTTCAGGAAAAAAGTTTTTCTTCATGCATAAAAATATAAGATAAAAAGTCCTTTAAAGTGTTTTTGTATGTCATTTTATACCCTGTATATAAAATGTCATTTTATATACAGGGTATAAAATAAATACAAAAATAGAAGTTTGCAACACAAAAAAATTTGAATCTCCAACTTTTGAGACAACTAAATTAAAGAGCCTCCAAATACAAGGCAAAAAGATTTAAGAAGTTTTTTTGTTAATAGACTCGATTTTTAAGAAAATTAATGGTGAATATGTAAAAAAATTAGTAATTTTTACACTAATGACTAAACTCTTACATTTTTTACATTTAGGTATAAATAAAACTGATGCCAATATTTGTTAAATGTCGAATTACATTTTCCATGCTTTAGGATAAAATGCACTATAAATGGAAAAAAAAGTCACAACCTAGGTAGTAATTATTACAAACTTCACAAACCAATAATACAATTTCATTTTTCCAGCCTAACGACTGCCCACATAAAAGCTAGTAATATAATTGATTTGACCCCTTTGTCAATGATATTGGTGAATGCTTCAGACACAGCGACTTTCTACTATTTGCTGACGATTTGAACATATTCTTGGTGGTAGCCAATGATGATGGTTGTGCTGCACCTCAGTTGAATATTAATCTCCTGATCGCCTGGTGCTTTCATAATAGAATAGCATCAATCAAATTAAAAAATAGCCTTATTGTTTAAACTACAAGTTGTTAACAAAGCCTTAGTAAAATAATAAAAAACTATTAGTAATACTATAATAAAGATGTAAGTAATAGATATAAAATGTTTAAAAAAGACCTAAATATAATCTAAATAACAGATTTTTACAAACATAATTAATAAAAAGATGAATTCATAAAAATAAAAGTTAAAGACACAAAAATCAGACAAATATACAAATATAAACTGATCGAAAAAAGTTAAGGATATTGTAAATAATCATAGGAAAAAATTTTTTTCGGAAAAAATTGTATTACGTACATTTAGTCCCATCTCTTTTAGAAATGAAACACATATGTTTAACTGAAAAAATGTTTTTATTAGAATTTACAGGCAACTTTTTTCTAACAATGTAACAAAGCAGATAATTAACAAACAGAAAAACTGTATTAATAACGTGTAATTCCACCTCTATTGGCTATTACTGCTTCAACTCGGCGAGGCATACTTAAAATTAAATTATCCAAATCATTTTGATCCAGGTTATCCCATAAATCTGGAAGAACTTCCCTTAGTGACCTGACACCCTGAACAGGAGGTTGATGGGCAATTAGTGCCCTTCCGAGCATGTCCCAAGCATGCTCGATGCAGTTTAAATCTGGAGACAGCGGGGGTAATGGCAGATGATTAATTTCATTGAATGCTAGCCGTTCTTGTACTACCCTCGCCCTGTGCGGGTGAGCGTTATCATCCAGAAATCTGAAATTGGGCTCCAAATTCCAACGATAATCATTGACCATGTTATCAATGATGTCGTGAGCATAAATTTCACCTGTCATTGTACCTTCACAAACATACAACTCCGTTCGACCTCCGTAGAAAATTCCACCCCAGACCATTACACCTCCACCTCCAAATGGATGTACTTCTTGAACAAATCGGTCATTAACTCTTAAATTTCTTGGTCTCCAGACACGAACTGAACGTCTATCAGCACGAAGACAAAAGCGGCTTTCATCGGTGAACATCACAGTACGCCACTCATCATTCCAGTTGAATCTTTCATTACACCAAAGTAAACGTTGAGCTCTGTGGTTT
Organism: Kuschelorhynchus macadamiae; assembly: GCA_030620095.1. Lineage (NCBI taxonomy): Eukaryota > Metazoa > Arthropoda > Insecta > Coleoptera > Curculionidae > Kuschelorhynchus > Kuschelorhynchus macadamiae. Next base: position 219,312 of record JAUTXW010005370.1, on the reverse strand, counting down.
CCGGTCAATGGCGGGCGTCTTATAGGCCTGTAGCAATGTAAACCTGCTTCATTTAATCGATTTAAAACCGTCCGTGGAGTAATTCTGGTGGCAGCAAAAAGGTCCTGGCTGAGTACCGTGCAGTTTGTTGTAGGATCCATCCTAGCTCCTCTAACTAATCTTCGGTCCTCCCTAGCATCTGTCGATCTTGGTCTACCCTCTCTATGCCTATTGATGACAGATCCAGTCTCATTATACCGGTTACTAAGTCGGGAAATTACACTTTGAGAGACATTAAACTGAGCAGCCACATCGATCTGTCGTGAACCTCCAAGAAGCAACCCAATGGCTTGATTTGCTTGCTCTACTGTTAAATGACTTCTATTCATATTGTCGATGACTGAAAACTCACAATATCGTGACCGGCACTTAGCAACACACAAACAAAACTAAACTGTACAAAAATCAAATCATCATTTTTGGTGATAATGTTTTTTTATCTGTTTGGGTACAATTTCATATGTTTACAAACAACATTTTTTTCTAACGCAAACGACATAGGTATTAATAGATATACCACATTTTTTTTAAAAATAGTTTTTCATAGTGAAAACACAATATCCTTAACTTTTTTCGATCAGTTTATTAAGCATAAACATATAATATTTCAGTCAAAGACTGTGTCATACAACTCTTCCAAAGTATAATATGCCCCAGGTGCTAGTTTACTGCTCTCTTGAATTTAATCAAACAATTAATTTTTCTGATCTTTAGGGGCAGATGCTAAAAGAGCTTTTTGCCCTCATAGAAAAACGACTTTTTCATGCCACAAAGATAACGAATAGCCCTTTTTTGAAGTAAAAACTCAGATGTGAATGTGAAAAAATATTTATAGGTCTAAAAAATATCTCTCAAAATAAGCATATTCAAGTCAGAACAAATATACATATATAATATATATTTAAATCATAAGTAGATCAACATCAACATGACAAGCAACATAACATAGTAAAAATAGGAATTTTTTGTGATGACCATTACCACAATGAAATTTGACCATTCATTCATTCATGTTTCTGACTTAAGGTCTTTCTCCGTCAATACAGTCAACTAGTTGAGAGATGAAGACAAATAAATATTTATTTATTTATTTATTTGACTACATTTGTTAAATAAAACATAGCAATTATTTTGAATATAAAATTAGGATATTAGGAAAAACTTAAAATACTAGGCTGTTACACGTAGCTAAACATAAAAAAGAAAACAAGCATTAAAATCAAGACACAAAACAGAAAAAATATGCGAAAAAAACTTTACATGTAAATTGAAAAAACAAATTAGCAAGTAAAAATGTATCACTTAAAAAGCTAAAAATACTCAAACGGTTAAATCTAATAGAGAGTTTAAACAACATATATTTATGTATGTATTTACCTAGTTAAAACAATGAAAAAAACAGAGTCAGATGGTTGCCGTAGAAGCTTCCTGTAAATATTTGTGAATGGAATAAAAGCCTTTTTTTACAAGTTTAGTTTTAAACACATCGATTTTCAGTTCCTTATATGTTTGTGACAAAGCATTGTAAAGTTTAACATTTACTGAATTTTTATGAAATTTTGTAAGTCTTAAATTGGGTGCTGTTATTAGATTAGCAGAACATGTCTGATAATTATGATTTTCAGAATGTGTGCGAAACAGATACTTTCTTCTATGTATTGCACAAACCTGACAAAATATGAATAGAGGGAAATGTTAATATACTAGAGGCAATAAAGGTTTGCAAGGTTCAATTGACCCAATACAGGAAACCCTAACTGCCCACTTCTAAAGTCTAAAGACCTTAATTACTTCAGAAGAACATCCCCACAATGTTATACCATATGCCAGTCGAGAGTGGAACAAGGCAAAATAGGCTGCCTTCAAAGCAGTTGTTGACAATTTATTTTTAAGCTGTTTTAATAGAAACACCATACTTGATAGCTTCCCACAAAGCATATCTACATGACTGGAACAAGATAATGAACCTGACAAACATAATATCCAGCATTTTGACCAGTTGATAATCTTCTGAACCTGCAGAACTTAAAAATGTCAACTTCTGTAACTTTTGTGGATTACATTTCAAATAATTTTTTCAAACCAGGTATTAGCTACCACCATAACACCCCTAACGTGGTCATCCAAATCGAACCTCTGTGGGCAACTTATGAGAATTGTTGAATCATCTTCATAGAGAGAACAATGAGTTGGATGCATATAACTAAAAAAGTCGTTAATATAAATAACAAATATGCTTCCCCTGAAAATATTGTGAACTCCGAAAACCAACCTCTACACACTGCTGTCGCCCCTCTAAGTATGAGCCCAATAGATTGAGAGGCTGACCTTATGCCATACCTTTCTAATTTTTGTAAAAGAAGGGTGTGATTGAGGCAGTCAATTGCCTTGGTGAGGTCACATAATATAACAGCTGATTGGAGTCCCTGCTATTCTGCTCACTGACAGCTATAATTGTTGAATATCGTTTTCTAAAGCCAAATTGTTGTTTATTTAATAAATCAGTGGTTGTGAATTCCCCTAAATTCTTTATTGAAGTGATTGCCAATGCAACCTCTGATGGTGTAACATTATTCAAGAAAAATGTTTTGTGATGAAGAGGTACCAATGAAGAAACATTATAAGTATCACAATTAATTTGGGGTAGAGTTTTGATTATATTACCCACTATATTTGTAAAAAAAAATCAAGACACTTTGGATCTAATGAATTGGTATTATTTTTTTTGCATATTTCGTTCATAATTTATTAACTGCTATGTTGCCTCGGTTGGATTATTAGAATTCAATATGAATCTTTCAAAATTCATATATGGGTAGCAAAATATATGAACATAGAGTAAAATAAATACCACTGATACATTTTTTTATTTTGAAGGGTTTCTCAGTTTATAAAACAAAGAACTTGATTAATGTTTTCAATCCATATTTCACCGAAGATTCTTCAATAAAACAAAAACTAGAAAGTATATAAAATATATACAAGGCAGAAACCTAGATAAATAAATAATACAGCAGTATAAGGCTTTGGTGGTATACATATCATTCAATGAAACCTGTTTAGTTTATAATCATATATTGTAAGTTTGATGAATAGTCAAATTTATTACAATGGAAAGGTCAAAACCTATATAAAATGTAAATTAATAACATTATTTGTCCGGCACGCCTGCCGCTTCCAATACACCGTTATTCTCAAAAACATGTTATATAATAAGACTAACCAAAACATGATAAGATCCATTTTGCTAAAAAAAATGTACTACATATTATACAAATTGTTTTATTCACTTACCATTATGTTTAAATTTACTGACGAAGGATACGCACTTCACCGCTAAACTCAATTAGAATTCAGAGTTAATAAATGCAGGCAAAGCAATCGGACGTCCTTTACCACAACGTTTGAACTTGGAAGATTTTTTTATTTTTTCAGGACTAATCACGAGACGAGACGTGATATTTGACAGACATGTCAACTCTTCAGCGGTACGTCAAAAACCTGCTCGAAGGAGTTTTTGAAGTGCACTCTGTAGTTACAAATTACCTTAGACAAGGAATACTCGAAAGCTTTTCGAAATGACCTCATTCTCTTGTGTTAGTAGTCGTTGGTCAATATATTCTAATAGTTGACTTCAAGCGCAACGAAGATTTAAATAATTAGTTATTCCATCAGAATTTTTATTAAACAAATCGTTTTAATATAGTCCCGGAAAGTTACTCTTTATAGTAAACCTAATGGTAAATATTTACTCACACTTAACATCACCAATAATTGGTAAATATAGTTCTTTCCCGATGATTTTCGTGTTTTTTTGGCACGTTGATAGATTTTGTGCTGCTGACCACGAATCCGAAGTCAAATCGATTCGGCAACGTTTTATCTCCGAGTTTTCTTCTTCAAAATCTTGCCCTCTTTCCTCAGGAAATATCCTTTTCTTTCAACATACTTTTAATGGAAATGATATTAAACAGTGTAATTATTAGAAAATATCTATTTTGTTGCGGTTTTATGACCAAAAACATCAATAAATATAAAATTTTATAATTTATAGTTTTTACTTTGCGTCAACCGTAAGTTTTTTTGAAGTTGGTGCTACTGAAAATGACGTAATTTGAATACGTCAGTTTCAAACAAATGAAATTTTTTATTACGAATTCAGTCAGTTTTTGCCGGTCACGTCCCGTTTTTTGAGTTATTCATCTTCAAAGTTCATAAACATCCTAAAACCAATTTACTTTCTTTCTTTCTTTTTTTATGAACAACAGCTAGTTCTGTATGAAACTACTATAAATTGCTTTTATTCCCTTTTTTATCTAAAAAATTGAGAAAACAAAAAAACTGCCGGGTGGGCCAATGCCGAGTGTTAGGCTTCCACCAGTGATTAACTTCACTGTTCTTTGGAGTTCTTCGGTGCTGCAGGAGCGCAAACAACGTGCTAGGTGGATTGGTACTGGATTAGCCCTAAGCGTTAACATAAAAGGCGGAGAACACTCCGCTGTTGGTTAATGTTAACCGCTTTTTGTATTGGGGCTTTATTGATAATGCCTACAACACCTAACCTGGTGCTAACACGGTACCAATTCACCTACTATCCGTTACGGATCTGGCAACATTGGCTTGAAGTAGGCGGTTTACAGAATAATGACAATAACGCCCCTTTTTACCAACATTAAAAAAACTACTGTTGACGTAGGGTCAAAACTATAAATTATAAATTTAGATTTTTGATTTTTTAGTCAAAAAACCGCAATAAAATACACATATCCTAATAATTACAAAGTTTAGTATTACTTCCATAGAATTTACGCTAAAAGAAAGGATATTTTCTAAGGAAAAAGGGAAAAACCATTAAAAAGTAAAATATGAGATTTTGAAAACGTATAACTCAAAAACGAAATTTTGTCAAATAGGTTTCACTTCGGATTCGTAATCAGCGATCCGAAATTTACTAACATACCAAAAACCATAAAAGTCGGCGAGGAAGAGCTGTAGTAAAAAATTACCTCGATTTTGATGATTTTTAGTATAACGGTATATTTTCAGACGTTGATAATGAATCCAAATTCATATTTTTTTGGCAACGTTTCGTTTTCTAGATATATGCCATCAAATTTTAAAGTAATAAATACAGTTTTCCGCCTACTTCTCTGTTTCCTACGGTAATTTTTAGAAGAAAACAGTTAAATGTTGAATACACAATTAAAATAAAACAAAATTACACTTATCTTCCAATTTATGACTTTATATTAGTCAAAAATCACATGAATAAAATTGTATGTCAACTATTATTTTTAATAAGAATTTTTTCTGATTTTTGTTTGAAAAATACAATTTTATTTATGTGATTTTTGAGTTATAAAATGTCATAAATTGGAAACTATGTTTTCTGTATAAGATAGTAAATTTTGATGGCGTATATCTCAAAAACGGAACGTCACCAAAAAAATGTGACTCCGGATTCGTCATGTGGATGTAAAAACGTACCAAAAAACATCAAAATCAGACATATTAAGTGTAAGTAAATATTTATCCTAACCAATCCTAATCTAACCTAATCTGTATTTTTATTAATTATAAGTTTTATAATAAAAAAAAAAAGAAAATCAGCACCAAAACTGGGTTTGGAACGCAGGACTTTTGCATTGCTAATCTGCATTGCACTAAACTAACCGGTGTCTCACGGAAACATGAACGAACTGTGTGCAGCGCCAGTCACGGAATAACTAATTATTTAAACTCTCTTGTAAAATTTACACTCTACCTAACTTAACAGAGGAGCTCATTTGACGTTTAATTTACGTCAATGTCAATCGTATTTTCCTTCTTTCTTTTTGGAGTGTCATCAGTTGACAACAAGACAGGTTAGAAAAGTTTTTTAATAATTTTTCCCAATTTTTCGAGAAAAATAAAGGAAACTTATCGTAAAATAGTACTTTTGCTTTTAAATTATATATTACTTTTAAAGTATTGATTCTTGTCCAAGTTTTAGCCGAAAAATTGTTGTCTTTTCAGGTTAAAAACGGCGTGCATTGCATGCTGTCTCTTCCGTCCGCCATTTACTAACCAATTTTTCATTATTGTTATTTTTTCAGAAAATGCCTTCGGTAACGTTAAAAGACGTCGACCAACACAAATTTGTGAAGGCTTTCTCACAGTTTTTAAAAAAGTAAGTTTATATATACTTTTTATATTTAATATTTTAATGTCACTGTGATGTTATGATTCTTTTGTAGAACTGGCAAGCTGCGTGTTCCAGAATGGATCGATTTAGTTAAAACTTCTAGAGCCAAGGAATTGGCTCCCTATGATCCTGACTGGTACTATGTCCGTTGTGCTTCTGTAATTAGACATATTTACATCAGGTCTCCCATCGGTGTTGGTTCAGTTACCAAGATCTTTGGCACCCGCAAACGTAACGGAACTAAACCTTCCCATTTCTGCAGATCTGCTGGCAGCATCGCTCGTAAATCTCTACAGAGTTTAGAAGGCAAGTAATTTTTTTGTTAAACATTTAAAAGTAGCCACTTTGATCCTGGAAATTCATAAAACTCTCTTTTAGTTATAATTTGCACATGTATTCTTATTTCGGAGTGTTTTAAATGTTCAGACAGAACATATACCTAAAACCACAATTGACGAGGAAGTTTAGAAATACTTTTAAACTCTCAGAAATTGAAGTAATAAACCATGTTGAGCGAAAAATTTACAGTTATATATTTTTTTGTTTTATTTGATATTCGTTTATGTCATTTATTTGTCAAACAAAAAAATGTTAAACCTAATTTGATCTAAAACTTATAATTTGGTAAATCGAAAGAATGGAAACCACACCAGTGATTCTTTATTAGCGATAGGTAATACTTAGTATGAAAAAATATAGGTTAAATATCATCCTTGCTGTTTTCTATAAATAATCACTCACTGAATGTTTGAGACATTTATATTTTTTTCTGCCCCCTGCTCAAAAAATGTTATCTTTTTGGCACATTGTGAATGCCTATTACCAGTTTGATGCCCTGTGTGGTTTTCACATTATTTCTGGTAAAATTTTTATTATTTTTTCCATATTTGAAGTATAAATAGATCTTGTGAACAAAAAAAATCACAGTTTTGACAAAAATGTTTATGTAGGGATTTTTTAATTAACTGTTTATTTTAAGCAGACGTATTTTGGAATATTTTATTACTGCATTTGATATATCACAAGCTGCCTTTGCTTTATTTTTTTTTGTGGGAAATAGTTTATATTTACATATCCCACATTGGAATATGTATGTGAATTGTTTAACTTCAAAAAAATGAATATTTCTGAAATTTTCATAGTTTTGGGTTTAGCTGCCACTCACTGGAAATATAATATGACTAGGCTTAGGATAATTATGCATTTATTATCAGATCAAAAAAACAGAAATAAAGCAGAAGTATAGCAATTAAAATATTATATTATTCGCACTTCAAGGTATCCTTTAGACACTATTTTTGCCAGTAATTATTACATTAATACAACTATATAATAAAAGTATTTTTTTAAATAAAATTTTAATATATAGCTAACTAAACAAACTAACTAAAGAATAAACCTGTTTAAAATTTATTGTTTACGCTATTCAACAAGTTGTGGTTACATTTTATAACTATATGATGTAACAAATTATCAAATTCAAATTTTCTTCTGTTATCTGACAATAGTACTTTATACTCAGAAAATACTCGTTCAACAATCACGAGATACAATTGGAACATATTCAAACAAATTCGAATCACTGTTAATTAAAAATTGTTTATTATCTGGATTCAATGTCTCTTTATTGTCCAAAACTGCACTAATATTTTTCAAATTTTTGTAACCAATATTTTTTTGTAAAACCATAGCTAATTTTTGAGAAATTACTTAATTTTTAGTGTTAGTTATAGTTTCACTCACTTTTTCTATAATTTCTATGCTTTTTGACAAAGAAAGTTCTTTCTTACCCATTTTTTTATAATATCAGACAAGCAAAAAAAATTGTTTTTAATGTAAATTAAATTCTCACATACATCTTCTTTGCGCAAAACATTTTGTGTTTCTTGTATACAATGTTTTTTATTGCCTGGAAATGTTCTGCATAATAAATGGCAGCGTTTATCCGGTGGATGTTTCTGGCAGTTTCCTTAAATTTTTCTACCAGAGTCGGAGCTTTTAGGAATACTTTCTTCACCGAGTAAATCAGATTGTTCACTCGTGGATAAAAAGCACGAACTTCTTCTGTAACTTGATAAAGACCATGGGCAAGACATGTGGCATGTATCATTTTAGGGTACAATATTTGTAGAGCACTCATTGCTTTACACATGTATGGAGTAGCATCTGTAATTGCCATTAACACTCTATCTTATTTAATACCACCAGGTCATAAAAGAGTGAGAGAGTCGTTGAAAAATCCAGCAACAGTTAAATGATTTACTTTGTCTAAGGTCTTCATTGTAAGAAAATAAGATTTATCCCTTTCTGCTTCTACACCCAACACACCAAAAATAAAATTAGCAACACATCTCTGTTCCACATCAGTTGTTTCATCTAGTGACACCCATATATTTTTATCTTCTACTTTTTCCTGCAATTCGGTAACTTTCTTATTGTACAAATCTGTAACACAGTTTTTCGTTAATGTGGATTCATGTGGAATTGATGTCTTTGTGTACTGCTCTAAAAATGACTTCAGGGCATTCAGTGGAATATCCGTGTTAATAAATGCCTTACACAAATCCTCATTGAACTTAGATCGTTTGGGTCCCGGTCCTGGTGAAAATGCTGTGGTGATTAAAACTTGTTTCTCAACACAATTTTTACTTTTTTGGATCTGATGCTATGTAGTTTCTATGTGTTGCGTCACTTGGAATTTCTTGTTCGCAGTAACAGGAACATCACAATATTTACAAAACAGCACAAAACCGTCAATCGTAAAATCAGAAAAATCTTTCACAAATTTATTTAATATTGCACTTACTGAACGCTTTTCTTTCAGCATATTGGACAAAGTTCACGCCACAAAGTGTAAATTAAACTGAATTGAAAAATGATTTCTAACATTCTTAAAACGTGCGTATTTATGATTGTAAATCCGTGGTAAATCCATAGTTTTTAAAGCATAGATGTTTTATTGGGTAGCTATAACAATTTTAAGAAAGGATGGGTAAAACCCTTGACCTGCCAGCAACTAGACATTTTTTATTATTTTATTATTATGGATTATATTTGAAATACATCAAATTTGTCTTGGGAAATAAAAATATATTCAGAAAAATTAGAATATATGTATTTTTCCTGTAATATATGCAAAATATGCATTTAAATACAAAAATTGGCAAAATATGCATTTGCATATGTTTTCATGCAAATGCATATATATCCTAAGTCTAATGATGACTAAAAGAAAGGTCATCCATACTCTCATAATCCCTTTGAGCACATTTGCAATTATCGCCGGACCCCCTAATCTCGTAAGCCGGCCCCCCCGCACCGCGGTTGTAACTACACCACTGCTGCCATTTGTAGATTTCCAGGTGTTCAATTTTTTCCTCCCTGTCTTCACAATGACTTCCAGTCTGGGGGTCGCCCATATATGATCTAGAGTCTTTATAACACAAAAAAGAATCATAAGGGCAATTATGGAAATGCAACTTCTATTCTAACAATTTAAACACTAGGGGAAGGAATGATCTTAGTATACCAGCACATCCCATAGTTGTTTGATAAGGGACCTTTGATTTAGGGTCTGTAATACATTACCAGTAGAAATTAGGGAAATTCATGGTTTGGTTTTTATTGTGATTTAGACTTAATTTTAACAAAAATTTGATGTTAATGTATGATGAATAAATAAATAAATATTTGACATTAAATTTGCAACTGTGCCTAATTCAACCAACATGGTATCTCTTAGGGTTTTTAAGATGCCCATGCTATCCCATCGAATTTAAACACTCTGTATTATACTTAGCTCACAACTTTTGGGTTTTTTTCTATTAGAAATCTTTAGGGCTAGGGTCTGACCATTTGAAAGGCGCCATGGCGAGAATTGCTGCTCTACACACCCTGCTGAATAAGTTTGCTGCTGTAGATTGACAGTTATTTAGTAAATAAGTAATTTAAGTGGTTTCCACATTCCAATTTGTCATACTACCCATTATTTTTTCTGCTCCCTCCAGATATATAATCATTTAACACCACCTCTCCCATATTTATAGGTAAAATTGTGAAAAATAAAATTTGTTTTCATTTTTTTTTTAATCCCAGGTCTCAAATTGATTGAAAAATCAGCCGATGGTGGTAGAAAACTTACACAGCAAGGCAGGAGAGATGTTGACAGAATCGCAGCCCAAGTTAAGGCCAAGGAAAGGAAAGCCCTTAAAGCTAGTGCTGTTTTGACTCTGTAATAAAGTATATTTTTTTTATGTTAAATAAATAAAAAAATTACAAAATAGGCCATTTTATTTCATTATATAATTAAGAACTAAATCTGTAGGTTTTTTTTAATTAACAAACCAAAATTTATTATCTTTTGTCAATAATTCAAATTGTTAATTAAATGATATTATAGTTTTAAGTAGAACAGACAATAGGTTTAGCGAAGAGTATACAATTACAAAGCATAGGTTAAAGGACTGCTTGAGGATGCGAGAAAGAGTATGTATGGAAAGCGAATTAGAAACAGCGACCACAAAACAAATTTGTGGGTGGAATATAATAAATGAAATCAGGGGGAATTCAACAAAAAAAAAAGACTGTAGTATTATGGGATAACCAAAAATAGTTTGCAATATCTATCATATATCGATATTAAAGGAAAATTTACATTGTTTGCCGACGATACTACCATCCTGTGGCACTCCAAAAATGTTGAGACATTGGGAGATATTATCAACTCAGACTTGATAAAGGTGTCAAATTGGTTTGATTCAAACCTATTGTTGCTAAATCTGAGTAAGACCCATGTAATTAGTTTTAAGTGTAGTGTCGAGGGCTTGGTAATTGGTGATTTCCCACTGGAAAAATGTTCTAACACGAAATTTTTTGGTGTCGTTATAGATAGCAAACTGCGCTTCGACAAACATATCATGCAGTTGAGTAAAAAAATAGCTTCTGGTTGTTATGTAAATAAGGTTATTATGAACGAACTTGGACCAAAAATAGGACAAACAGCTTATCACGCTCTGATAGAATCACATCTGAGATATGGCATTGCATTTTGGGGTGTCTCCAATCAGAACCTACTAAATCTCATATTTGTCTTACAAAAACGAGCTGTACCTTTGTGGAGCAAAGTCTAGAGATTCTTGCAGACTACTATTTGTGCAAAAGAAAATTCTAACTTTAACTTCACCTTTTATACTTGAGACTGTTTGTTTGATCTTTAAATATCGTGATGTGTTTGGGATTCCATTGCCGATACCATCGAGCACTCTTATAAAAAAGTCAGTTATTTATGATGGCTTAAAGATTTTTAATCACCTGCCTGTAGGGTTGAAAAACCTACAATCTTCAGTAAAGTTTAGAAAGGATGTAAAAAAACTTTTGTTACAAAGGGCTTATTATAACCTCGAAGAATTCTTTTCCAGCTCATTTTGATATATCGATTGATCCTTGTTATACATAAATTATATTCAGTAGCCTATTTTTATTTTATGTGTATATTATAAATAATTTTATCATAGGTGTATCACATCGTTTTTGTTTTTTTTTTTTTAATGTAAATAAATTGACTTTATGATTATTAACTTCTATGTAAAAAATTTAATTTATGACTATTACTTATTGTTTAGGTTAATTTAAAGCTTTGTCAATGAGAATCTCTTTCTTGTGATAATAAAGCATATTTTGACTTTGACTTTGAATAATTTTAACAACTTTGTTATTAATGCAGCATCAGGCCTACTAAAAAATAATCCTGTTAGAGGTAACTACCTGTAATATTCCATATAATAACAAATCATTCTTCTTAAATCCTGTGACTGTTCATGAAACAGTGGGTGTAATAAAATAACTCAAAAATAAAATAGAGCGCTGGGTTTGATGAGCTATTAAGAAATGTAATAAAAATATGTGCTGAAGAAATAGCCATTCCTCTAACACATAATTAACAACTCATTCGAGGCAGGTCTCTTCCCCAACAAATTTAAACAAGCTCTAGTAAAACCAATATATAAAAAGGGTGACCCTACCTTGATTGAAAATTATAGACCCATAAGTTTAATAACATTCTCAAAAATCTTTGAAATGATGAGTGCTGGACTATTGAGCTTCTTTTATGCTGGAAAACTTTTGAGCCACTCACATCATGGTTATCTCAAGGAGATGTCAATTGCAACAACAGTGTATAGTATCATCGAAAAGATACTGCAGGGAAGGGAAACAAGAACTTAGCCATGGGTATTTTTCTAGACCCGTCAAAAGCTTTTGACAGTCTAAACTTGGATACTCTTAGAAAAGCTAGAGCGATATGATGTGAGGGGACATCCTTTAAACTGGATTAAATCATACTTGTCAGGTACCCAAACAGTTGTGATGGAAAGGGAAGGGGTACAGTACTGCTCTGAAGTAGGTTTTCTACAAATGGGAATTCCACAGGGTAGTGTGCTGGGTCCCTTATTGTTTGTATTCTATATAAATGACTTAGCTTTGAACATAGTTAATCAGAAATGCGATCTTGTTAATTTTGCCGATGACACGAATATCTTAGTAATTAACAAGACACTGAACAATCTACTTCAAATATCAAATGATAGTATAGAGGAGGCTTACAGGTGGTTTGCGCAAAGTGAGTTAGCTTTGAACCCTGAAAGGACCCATTGTTTTTGTTTTAGGCCCAAACAAGAACTCAGACATACCAGAATAAGTGGAACTTCAGGAGTGTGTGGTGAACTTAGGTGTGAGTACTAAGTTTCTTGGAATTCATATAGATCAGAATCTTGACTGGTCCACACACATTATGGATGTTTGAAAGAGAATAAATACTGCTTGTTATGTCAAAGTATTTAGATTTTGATTATCTTAAGTCTTATTTTGCAAACATCCATTCAGTATTACGCTTCGGCATTAAGTTCTGAGGAAGTAGCAGGAATTCAGCAGGCTTTCGTGGGTCAGAAGAGAGCAGTGCGCATTATTCTTGGTATGGGTTGGAGTGACTTGTGCAGGGGAAAATTTAAAGAACTGGGTATTCTTGCCCTCCCAGCCCTGTATGTTGTCGTTTCTTCTAGCCGCGAAAATATTACTATACCTATTGTGAACAACCTTATATCATTTGGTCTACAGTCTTGTATTAAGGACTATTCCAGGATTCATAACACATCAGCTACAATTATAGATAACATCTTTACAACATTTCAGCTTGAAAAAGTCAAGGTTTTGACTATAGAGAGCAACCTGTCAGATCACTTCATGCAGTATGTTATATTACCTATAAAAACCTCAGTAAACAGTACTAATAAGCAATATAAGTATATACGCAACTTCAGAAAAGAGGCTAATATAATAAATTTTAAAAATTTCCTGCAATATGAATCCTGGGATGATTTGGTAAGAGCAAACACTGATGCTAATGCTAAGTTTGATTTATTTCTTGGTAAAATATTGTATATTATTAATAAGTCCTTCCCACAAGAGCTCATCAGATATTGTACTGATGGTTCTCGAGTATCATCTAATGCACACTGGCTTACTAATGACATTGTAAAGCAAGGCGAAGATCTACTATTTTTATTTATGTGTTGTAAAAAATCAAATAGTGAGCAAATGTGGGGAAACTATTTGCAATTGTAAACAGTAAAAAAAATGTTTATTCACATATTTACAATAAATAAATAAATAAATAAATATCGTCTTTATTTGGAATATAAATTTACAATACAGTACAGTTTATACCCAGAAAAGTGAAAAATGAGAAAGGGCGAGATTTAACCACTGGTTATTCTTACATCTAACCCTCACTCACTCCAAATGCGTTTAAAGCTAATTCAATTGTTTTACAAATAATATTTCTCTATATTTCAGACGTAGTTGTCTTATTGCACATGATTTAAGATTATTATTCAAATTTTTGTTGTATACAGTCACAGCTCTATAAGTAAAACTACGTTGGAAAAGGGCAGTTCGATGTTGAGGCATTGTCAGTAGGTCATTGTGCCTGATATGTCTATCATGCACAAAATTTCGGGAAATAAGCTTTTCCTTGAGATACATCGGAACTGAAGACTTCATTACCCTCATTAAAAACACTGCAAAATGAAGCTCTACAGTATTTGATATTTTCAACCATCTAAGCTCATTTATTTTTTGAGAGACATGATCATATTTCCGCAACCGGCACACAAAACGGCAACAAACATTCTGAACATACTGCAAACGATTTTTAGAAATAGAATCTAAACACGGATAATAAACAATGTTGCAATAATTAAAAGTTGATAATATTAAAGTCTCACATAATTTTTTTCTCATTTTAAAGTTTAAAATAAACCGGTTAGCATACAGCATTTTCATCTTCGCATATGTTTTCTGAAGCAGCATTTTAATATGGTCCTTAAATCTTAAGTGTGTATCAAGGATCAGGCCAAGATTTCTGGCATTGCATGAGAATTCTAAATTCTCATTTGCAAGCCTAAGATTCAGGGCAGATTGTAAGGTTGCTCTACGATTTTCCTGGCAAAATAAGAGAGTCTGAGTCTTGTCAGGGTTGATCCGCAAATTATGTTCCTCAGAGTATATTAAAATGGCATCCAAATCAGCATTCAACTGCTCAGTTGCAGAGTCAGGATCTGACGAATCGAAAAGATGAAGCAATTGAGCATCGTCAGCATAAGTTTGGGCGTGAGAGTTTGAAACCACATCGAATATGTCAAAGGTATAAATGAGGAACAATAAAGGCCCCAGAATCGAATGCCTTGGAGCACTCCCGAAACAACGTTTCCAGCAGAAGACAATTCATTTCTCACCCTCACTCTCTGCCTTCTATCCGCCAGATAGCTCTGACACAAACCCATAGACAAATCGTCGAAGCCAATATAGTGCAATTTTGCACAAAGTAGGTCGTGGTCCAGCACATCAAACGCCTTGGAATAGTCAAGTGAGACCGATATGACAGCCATCTTTTTATCAAGGGCTCTTATTATGTTGTCAGTGAGATTAAGCAAGGCTGTTGATGTGCTGTGTTCCGCCCGAAACCCAGACTGGTGCATTGGTAACAATTTATGAAGAATGAGATAATTTAAGACCTGTGAGTGCATGGCCCTTTCCATAGCCTTCGACATAACTGGCAACAAACTAATTGGCCGCAGATCTCTGATAGAAGTAGGATTGCTGACCTTTGGCACTGGGCACACAATGGACCCCTTCCAGTGCTTAGGAAAATATCCACATTCGAGGCAACAGTTGACAATGTGTGTAACATGATACAAAATAACTGGTAAACTAAGTTTAAGCATATATAGGTTAAGCCCATCCTTGCCAGCAGCATTCGATTTAATACTGTGAACATATTTAAAAACATCATCAGGGTTCTCCATTTTGAAACTAAAATTATAATTAGGATTCAATATATTATTTTTATAAAAAGCGATTTTGTTTAAACAGTTATTGCTTTTATTAAACACTCCCAGAAAATATTCATTTATTTTATTAGCATTCAATAGCTCTCCAGGCAAATCAGGAGCACCCCCTGAGTACACATGGACCCGTCTAAGGCCCTTCCACAAGGCTTTTGCGTTTCCCTGTCCTTCCAAAAATTCCAGGTAACCTAGTTTTTCTCGACGAACAGAGTAAAGCGTAAGATTACGTAACGTTTTGTATTCAATGAAGCTTTGTTCAGTCTTCAGTCTCTTATATCTTGCCAACGCCCTATCTCTTTCATTCATTAAAGCCTTTAAAGTTGGAGTTAACCAAGGGGCTGGAGGTTTGCTTACACGGGATGTTTTAAGAGGTGCGTGTTCACCAAAAAGTGCCATTAAGTGAGACTCGACAAATATGACCTTTTCCTCAATATCCTCAAAATGAAAAACATCATTCCAAGGTACATTCAGTAGATCGTTATAAAAATTATCTCGATTAAAGTTTTGAAAGCTTCTGTAGGTAATAAATTTTTGAGGACATTTTGCAGATGAAATCTTAATCCTACAAAATGTTAACCTATGGTCACTAATAGCATCTGCGTTCACAGTACCCACGGAAGTCACACTCTGAGAAGCTGTAACAAAAATGGGATCAAGCAAGGAGGAGGTTGTTTGTGTAATTCTAGTTGGTTCACTTATGACCTGTGAAAAACCTAAGGTGTCAAACATATCAGACATAGGATTTGGCATATTAATTGGCATCATATTAATGTTGAAATCTCCCAAAACGACAACCTGCTCATATGACATCAATACTTGAGGCAAAAACTGATCTAATGCTTGTACACAATCCAAGATATTATTTTTGGTACGATAGACTACGCCTATTGCAATAGACATCCTGCAGTTTACTTTAATCTTTAGCCAAAGACTTTCCAAACCATCAATATTTTGGGGCATAACAAAAGGTAGCAATTCACATTGAAAGTTATTTCTGACGTACATACCCACGCCGCCACCCCTACCTTCAAATCGGTCACATCTAAAAAAATTAAAATTTTCCATTTGCACTGTGTCCGATGAAACAGCAGCACTTAGCCATGTCTCACTGACTGCCACAACATCAAAACTGCCCGCATCCACAATATTTACAAACTCATGAAAACCAGTAAATATAGATCTAAGATTTAAGTGAGCTACACCAAAAACAAAAGAATTGCACCCATTATTCATAATTTGTTTGTATGTATTTACGATTCACAGAAATAATTAATCTTTTTATTTTGAAAATCAATGATGTTTAACATGTAGGGACACTTCTTATCAAGAGATGTATGGTGAATATCTGTATTAATAATTTGTGTTTTGGTGCAGTTCACACATTTTTTAACATTTGACTGACAATCTTTATAAGAATGATCTTCCGAAGAACATATGGAGCATACTTTTCGGGCTTCACAGTCCTTGGCATAATGTCCAAAACCCATACAGTTATTGCACTGTAAAATGCTGATATGATTAAATACAGAACACCTAGACCAACCAATTCTAATTTTTTCACTTTTTAAGAGCACATTATGGGTCTTTGGATTAGTTTCTACTATAAGATCAACTTTTTGATACCTATTTACTGACTTTTTTAACACCTCCATACTGAAATCAGAATCACTATCTAAATTATTACGCCGCACAATTTCTTTTATAATGTCACTATTGGAGTCTTCAATACTGACATCATCCTTGCTAATATTAACAATTTTCAACTTCGGATTTTTTAGGCGTGGTTCTTCTATGACATAATTTTGACCCAGTGTGTCCTGTAACTGAGATTTTAGCATAGTAGTATTTTCTTTGTCTTCACAACCTATAATCACCTTGTCATTATACTCCTCTCGAAATTTCGTTACCTTGAGGTTTGTAGGACTCACTTGTTTACGTATATCTTTTTTCGTTTCAGCACTAGCCTGATCTTTTTTGGGCTTTACCACAACTATAGATTCGGGCTTACCTTTCTTCACTGCTTCACCATATGACATTGGTTTACTTAGAAGCCTAATTTGATTGTCTATCGAGGTAGTTTTAATAGCCTTCAGCTCATCTTTAATCTCCTCTATCATCTTGACAATCAAAGGGATTTGTTTTGCAACTTTTACGCAATTATCGCATAGAAAAACTAGTAGCCGTTTTTGTAAAGGCATGCATCGTTCCTCAGAAGTGGACAGTTTTGCGCACCCTTTATGGATATGGCAATGACAAACATCACATTGGTAAAAATCTTGTTCCTTTAAAATGCCCTTTTTACATTTCGAACACTCAGCAACAGAAGACTCATCATCCTCACTTTCCACCATCTCAACTCCAGAAAAAGAAGAACGAAATTTAATCAAAACTTTAAAATGTTTAAGTTCGGTCCTGGCAAAACGTTGTTTATATTATTGATGTTTAAAATGGGAGATAAAAAACTGGTTGTTTACAAATAGCCATGATCACAATTGGTAATTTGTATTCACTATTTATGAAATATACATTTAATACTAATTCACACAAACTGTTCAACTAGCACATACGATGCGGAAAATTTGTATCTATCTAGCGGTATACTTTTTGCAAAAAACGCGTTACTTTAACCCGGCGAGAAATGCAAAAATTCCGAGAGAACATGCACGCGTGTATAACCTCACTGTGTTATTCCTCAAATAAGATGAAAGCTTCATGGAATATAATAAGTAATGAATTGGATTCCTCAGCTAAAAAGCCTTCATATCCAACTTTTTTCAAAAATATGAATGATAGTACTATTTATGACTACGGTCTTGCAGCTGAAGGGTTTAATGACTATTTCATTGAGAGTATAAGGCAATTGTCTGGTAGTCAGTCGAGCAATCTTGGACTTAGTATGGGAACCTGTGACGAGTCAATGTTTCTCCAGCCAGTTAATGAACTTGAGGAACACACATATCTAAACTAAATCTCAAATAAGCACTCTGGTGGTATTGATGATATTCCTTGCTCGCTGTTGATAAAAGTGTCAGAGCATATATCTCCAGTCCTTACCTACCTAATAAATGAATCCTTTAAAGAAGGTATATTTCCCACTCAACTAAAAACATCTATTATTCGACCTATACACAAAAAGGGTAATATTAATAGAATAGATAACTATAGACCAATCTCACTTTTGACTGCATTCTCTAAGATATATGAAAAAGCATTTTATGACAGACTCAGTAACTTTTTGAATAAAAATAGGATTATACCTAGTACTCAGTTTGGATTTCGAAGGGGCTGCTCAACGGCTGATGCTATTGTTTCTCTTGTTAGGGGAACTCGTTCGGGCGTTGGATCAGGGTGCCACCATGAGTGTTTTCTTTGATTTCTCTCGCGCCTTTGACTTGGTCAATCACTCTGTTTTATTATGTAAATTAGAACGTTATGGAGTGAGGGGTACTCCACTCAAATGGATTGAAACAAAAAGTCATACTGCTGGGACCCTTATTATTCCTCGTCTATATTGCTGATATTGTTTAGTCAGCTTTGTTGGGCCCTAATATTATATATGCAGATGACATAACTTCTGTCATAACAGGTGTTTCTTTGGCTGAGATAAGGAGATTAGCGGAAGTCAGCATTGAGCAAATGCTTGATTATTGCAGATTGAACAATCTTGTCCTCAATTTACAAAAAACACTCTTAATGCTGTTCAGTACCCGTGCAAATGACACAAGTCTAAATCTAAATATATGTGGTAATGATATGGGCAATGTTAACACTGCTAAGTTCCTAGGCGTCATCATGGATTGTAACTTAAATTGGTCAGGTCATGTCATATATTCTTAAAAAACTTGCCACCCATTCGTTTGACATTTGGAAACTAAGAGCACTAGTTGATAGAAGCATACTAATGTCTTATTACTATGCCTACGTCTATTCCTTGTTAAATTATGCTATAGTAGCTTGGGGAAATTGCTTGAGAGTGAATGAGGTATTAGTTGCACAAAAGAGGATTATTCGAACAATCCTCTTCAAGGGATCATCTTGTCGTCCACTCTTCTCAAATCTTCAACTGTTGACAGTTGTATCAATTTATATACTTCAATGTGCCCTGTACATTCGTAAGAATCTTAACTCTTTTACTCTGGTTGATGACATGCTTCACTGCTATCCACTCAGAAATGGTTCCGACTTAAGGCTACCGGCTGTTCAACTGACTGCAACTGCTAAAAGTTCCCTTGTAATGCCCTTAAAAATATATAATCACTTGCCGATTGAACTCAGACGAACTATAAATTTAAAATCTTTTAAAAGAAAACTATTTGACTTGCTTTGTAGGAATCCCATTTATAATTTGAATGAGTTTTTCTCTAGAAACTTTGTATGATCTTGAAATATTCTGACTTGTATTTTGTATTTTAACTTTTACACTATTTTATTTCACTTTTAACTTGATTAGGTATGTTGTAGTATTATTCTTAACCTATTATATTATTATATGTATTTTACTTTGATAATCTTCGACGAAACACATGTCACACTGTGATCTGTTTGTGAATAAAGGAATTTGAATTTGAATTTTGCGTATCCTTACTATTCATATTTTATGAGCCCTTACTATTTCCATTTTTACGAGCCTTTATTATTCCCATTTTTACAAGCCAATACTATTTCTATTTTGCGAGCCCTTACTATTATTTCTTAAGTTAATTATAATTTTTTATTTTACACCAAATACTGGAATATAAAATGAAAATTGGACGAAAAACTGCTCTTGCTATTAGATGAGCAGCCACGAAAACGTCATCATAGCAGTGCGGCAACGGCTGCTTAACGTAGTATCTGTGGAAAGACGAAGTTACAGAGAAACGCGAATAATATATTTTGCAGTGTCTGTCGTATTGTGTAAGCGCTTTGCCATAGTGAACGACACAATGCAGGTAAAAATTACAGCTGGATTAATATTATAATGTTTGATCAGTGCTGCAGCTCTTATTAACAAACCGCCAAGTTTTAATTCAACAATGAAATCAACAAAAAACTGTTAATATTTAAAAATAATTATATTTATAACATTTACAACAGCTTTTTCGTATACAATTTAACACAATAATACTAATGGAATGTATAAAATAATTTCAAGATTACATAACAACATTCTCGTTCAGATCACCAATAAAAAAAATCACAAAAATGTTAAATATTTCGTTTTGACGACCACACTCAATACAGAGTGATAACTAGCTTAAAACGCATTTAATAATTTTATAGTAATTGTTATAAACAAAAAAAGTTTACAAAAATCGACATAATACAGTAATATAAATTACGTTAAGTACTTTCAAGGCAATTACAGATCAATATTTTTAAAATTAGACGTGCTTTTTAAGTTTACAAGTATCCAACTCTATTATTTGTACTTTAAAGTAAATTTCAGGGTGGTACAGAGTTGTATAACATGTATATTTACCTGGTTTATATTTAAGAAAATATCAGTATTAATTATTGGTATTATAATTAAAAAAATAATCGGTAAATTCACCTTTGACCTTTATCCACAAGTTCCCTTTTACAGAACTCCACTATTACAATAAACACTATATATACCGGGTGTCAACGAATCTATTAGACAGGCCATAACTTTTTAAGTATTCGATGTATCAAAACGAAATTTGGTATAGGTAAATGGTACATAAAGATGTTTTCGCTTATTTTTCACTTTTCGGTCACTTCCGATTTCACCGGAAATGGCTCCAGTTTCGATTTTTTAAATGAAACACTCTGTATATTTTTACATTTTTGGATTCCTAAGACAATTCTGATTCAAAATGTGACATTTCAAAAACGTTTTACGCCTACTTGATTTTTTTAACGCCGTTTTTAAAATTGCATCTAGCTGGCCATGACCGGATGTAAATTAATATAATAACCTGAAATAATGACAGAATAACACAATCGCTAAGTTTTAGTGATAAGTCTGATAGGTATGAACAAGAGAAGTTGATAAAATCACATTTTTGTGTCTATTTTTTTCTAATGGCGACCCTTTTTAGAGGAGCACTTTTTGAAAAGAGAATTTTTTTGCGAATCTAACAGTACTAAGTTTTTTGCGATTGGATTAACAATAAACTCAAAAATTAAATATTACTAAGAAAAATACTCAATAATCAATTATTTACTTTTATCAAGTGTGCCATGGATAGCCATGCTGGATATTAAGTAGGGTTTTTTTGTTTTGACAGTGACACTTACCGATACTTTTTGAGTAGACAAGATTTCCTTATTTTTCTTGATTTTCAGTATTTTTTCTGTTTTCAAAAGTCAAAATAATGTATACTCAAAGTGAAAAAGTCGATATGTTATTAATATTTGGAGAATGTCATAAAAATTCAAGGAATGCTACTGAGTTGTATGCTGAGAGATACCCCGACCGGCAACATCCAGTCTATCAGTATTTTCCATATCTCGAGAATCATTTTAGACATCAAGTGAAGAAATGGAGATTAACGTTCTTGCTACGGTTGATAAAACTGTTTCTTAAAGAAAAATTAATCACGAACTGGGTTTAAGTCATGAATCAGCTAGAAAAATACTAAAGAAACACGGGGATATCGAGGTTTTAAGTATCAGACATACCAACATTTGTATCCTGACGATGGCGATAGACGGTATTGTTTTGTGATTGGTTGCTCCGAAATTGTAGAATTGACCCAAATTTATTTATCAACATTCTCTTATTTTCTGACGAATACAGATTTACTAATAATGGTATGTTTAACAAGCAAAACACTCGTTACTGGGCCCAACAAAATCAACATGAAACGAGAGTAGGAAATTTTCAAGAAAGGTTTGTTGTCAATGTCTGGGCTGGTGTCGTTGGTAACAGAATAATTGGGCCAATTAACAGGAGTTAGGTACTTACGCTTTCTCCAAAATGAAATTGAGCAACATCTTAGTCATCTAACTTTAAAAGTTTTACAGCGAATTTACTTCCAGCAATCCAACAAGATGGAGCACCGCCTCACAATACCAGAGAAGTTCTTAATTATTTAATTGAACATTTTAATAATAAAGTTAGTGCAACCAATAGCCCAATGTCTATCTAACAGCCCCAGCCACACTTGAAATCTTTGAAGAAAGGATTGTACGTGTATTTAGAAGTATTACGCCTCAAATGGTGCACAATGTGTCGAGAGAAGCAATTGAACAAGGAGGAATGCACTTTGAACACCTACAGTGAACTTGTGCTTTTACATTTTACAGCGTTATTGAAGTTATATTTTTGTTTTGGACAACATTGGACAACATTACTAACGCACAGGCAGAAAAAATCCATCAAGAAGTTACACTTAAGCAACAAAAGACGTTTGAAGCCCTCCTGAACCGAACAGTGAAACTTCCGCAGAACACAGTTATCAGTCATCGAAGCCGTTATCCGAAGCAGAACTTTCCGTCCTTTCCAAGGGCCAAAACTTCGCAATAGCACCGAGTACCATTCCCGTAAAAGACAGAGTATCTTCTGTTGAAGCAGCAATCAGAAAATTACCAGTGGAACAAGCCGATGAAGTCAGATATGAGACAGCGAAGATCATTAAAAACTCAAAACCACCGAAGTCGAACCTCTCCGCAGCCGAAAAAAACAGCAATGAAGACCTTAAACGAAGACGCAAACATTCTGGTACTTCCAGCAGATAAAGGCAACGCCACAGTCGTCATGGACAGAACAGAATATGTGGAAAATGTTACTCAACTTTTGGACAACAACACCTATAAGGTTATGCAGGCAGACCCCACAAGAAGAATAGAAAGACGCATTACCAATTTGATCAACACATCCAGTTTATCACCAGCGGAGAAAAAATCACTAAAACCAAATAGCTCCAAGACTCCCAGGTTCTACGGTCTTCCGAAGATACATGAGGACAACGTACCACTTCGACCGATCGTCAGTGCAATAGACTCGCCCACATACAAACTAGGTAAATATCTTTCAAATTTTCTTAATCCATTTACTGGAAAAACCGATTCTTTTATTAAAAACTCTGCATATTTCGTGGAAAAACTTAAGACAATCCAGTTGGATCCCAAAGATATTTTGGTCAGTTTCGATGTAGAATCACTTTACACAAATGTTCCTGTCAACGACTCAATTTCCATTATATCAGACATACTGGATAACAATAATCTTGATAAGAACATAATATACCTAGTGGAAGCTTACATTACTTATTTCATTTTTCAAGGAACTTTTTATGAGCAAACTTCAGGGGCAGCTGTGGAATCTCCTCTATCACCTGTGGTAGCGAATATCTTTATGGAAGCCTTTGAGGATATTGCTCTAACATCCGCTCCACTAAAACCGAAGCACTGGTTTAGATATGTAGATGATACTTTTGTTGTTTGGCCTCATGGACAGGATAAATTTAATATCAAGTTCACGATGGAAATTGAATCTAATAGAAGAATTCCCTTTCTAGATGTATGTGTTCAAAGGAAGGAAAAAGGTACATTAGGACATTCTGTGTATAGAAAACCGACGCATACAAATAGATACTTAAACGCAAATTCTCATCACCATCCAGCACAAAAGAAATCGGTTATTAACTCACTAGTATTCAGAGCTATTTCGATTTCTGATCAAGATTCTTTAACATCGAAAACATCGAAACTGACCAAAGCTCTCAGAGGGAGTGGCTATTGCACTGAAGATATTACGCGTTCAATTAAAAGACATACTAAACCAATTCCACCAAAGGAGAATGATAAAGAGCCACCATTAGGTAATGTTGTTCTCACCGCCTCACAATACCAGAGAAGTTCTTAATTATTTAATTGAACATTTTAATAATAAAGTTAGTGCAACCAATAGCCCAATGTCTATCTAACAGCCCCAGCCACACTTGAAATCTTTGAAGAAAGGATTGTACGTGTATTTAGAAGTATTACGCCTCAAATGGTGCACAATGTGTTGAGAGAAGCAATTGAACAAGGAGGAATGCACTTTGAACACCTACAGTGAACTTGTGCTTTTACATTTTACAGCGTCATTGAAGTTATATTTTTATTTTAGACAACATTGGACAACATTACTAACGCACAGGCAGAAAAAATCCATCAAGAAGTTACACTTAAGCAACAAAAGACGTTTGAAGCCCTCCTGAACCGAACAGTGAAACTTCCGCAGAACACAGTTATCAGTCATCGAAGCCGTTATCCGAAGCAGAACTTTCCGTCCTTTCCAAGGGCCAAAACTTCGCAATAGCACCGAGTACCATTCCCGTAAAAGACAGAGTATCTTCTGTTGAAGCAGCAATCAGAAAATTACCAGTGGAACAAGCCGATGAAGTCAGATATGAGACAGCGAAGATCATTAAAAACTCAAAACCACCGAAGTCGAACCTCTCCGCAGCCGAAAAAAACAGCAATGAAGACCTTAAACGAAGACGCAAACATTCTGGTACTTCCAGCAGATAAAGGCAACGCCACAGTCGTCATGGACAGAACAGAATATGTGGAAAATGTTACTCAACTTTTGGACAACAACACCTATAAGGTTATGCAGGCAGACCCCACAAGAAGAATAGAAAGACGCATTACCAATTTGATCAACACATCCAGTTTATCACCAGCGGAGAAAAAATCACTAAAACCAAATAGCTCCAAGACTCCCAGGTTCTACGGTCTTCCGAAGATACATGAGGACAACGTACCACTTCGACCGATCGTCAGTGCAATAGACTCGCCCACATACAAACTAGGTAAATATCTTTCAAATTTTCTTAATCCATTTACTGGAAAAACCGATTCTTTTATTAAAAACTCTGCATATTTCGTGGAAAAACTTAAGACAATCCAGTTGGATCCCAAAGATATTTTGGTCAGTTTCGATGTAGAATCACTTTACACAAATGTTCCTGTCAACGACTCTATTTCCATTATATCAGACATCCTGGATAACAATAATCTTGATAAGAACATAATATACCTAGTGGAAGCTTACATTACTTATTTCATTTTTCAAGGAACTTTTTATGAGCAAACTTCAGGGGCAGCTGTGGAATCTCCTCTATCACCTGTGGTAGCGAATATCTTTATGGAAGCCTTTGAGGATATTGCTCTAACATCCGCTCCACTAAAACCGAAGCACTGGTTTAGATATGTAGATGATACTTTTGTTGTTTGGCCTCATGGACAGGATAAATTTAATATCAAGTTCACGATGGAAATTGAATCTAATAGAAGAATTCCCTTTCTAGATGTATGTGTTCAAAGGAAGGAAAAAGGTACATTAGGACATTCTGTGTATAGAAAACCGACGCATACAAATAGATACTTAAACGCAAATTCTCATCACCATCCAGCACAAAAGAAATCGGTTATTAACTCACTAGTATTCAGAGCTATTTCGATTTCTGATCAAGATTCTTTAACATCGAAAACATCGAAACTGACCAAAGCTCTCAGAGGGAGTGGCTATTGCACTGAAGATATTACGCGTTCAATTAAGACATAGTAAACCAATTCCACCAACGGAGAATGATAAAGAGCCACCATTAGGTAATGTTGTTCTTCCCGACATACATGGCACTATAGACAAAATAGAACGATTACTTCGGCGGTCCAACATACGTACAATCTTCAATACACATAAGAAGATTGCACAATGCTTGCGATCCCCGAAAGATCTTGTACCTTTCCAAACAGAAGGAGTATATAAAATTCCTTGCCCCTGCACACTAGGACGAGTTATATGATAAATCGGCCAAAAATCCGTTTTCTATGCAGGGTGTTTCAAAATTGGTGCCAGACCTTAAAGACATGTAGAAGAAAGTAAAATAAAGATATTTTGTCCTGAAAGATATATAAGTATTTGTATATTGTAATATTATTTTTATTATACATGAAGGTAAAGCTATAATTTTTGCTTTTCCATATAGAAATAAGGAATGCTGAGTTACATCAAAAAATCTAACACTTTCTTTTTTGTCGACATTTTGGATCATGTAGCAAACAGAAATTTGAAAAAAAGTCCCGTGGGTGCGCGTGTGTGCGTGCGTGTTTGTATGATGTGCGTGTTCGTAAGCAATATTTTATGATTATGATAGGCAACAAGTACTTTACACGACTAATTTCAAATTTGGTACCAAAATGAGACGCCGTAAGAGGAAGAAATGTTTATAGATTATAAGAAAATTTTAACAGGGTGTTTTAGTGACTTTCAAATAACTTAACATAATTTTAGGATAACTAGAAACTTGAACTAAAAAAACACTTTAATCGAACTAGTATTCTAGAACTACATGAATCAAGAATAATATTGCATTATTATCTAACTAATAAAAAAAAAACGTATTAAAAGAGACTATATTAAAAAATACAAATACAATAATTTACCTAAACTCGGAGATTATTTCTTCGATTTCCTCTTCTAGTTCAGAAGATGCACTTGAACCAGGCAATAAGTTAGGTAGACTCGAATCAATTGAATCATCCGCATCTGTTATAATGTATTTAATCATATCCTGCTCAATTGGAATGGATTTTTTAGTCGAAGTTTTTCGTATAGCAGCTAAATGTGGATCAGAAGTAATAATTAGTACATTCATTAGGTCCTGGTTTGCCTTGACGCGTGAACTTTTTCTGCAATGATGCAATCGATTGTACCTTATTTTTTTATGCCTGGATTCGAGTGCTTCTTCAGACAATTGACCTATCGGCAAATGAAATGAAGATATAATCTCAGGTCCATGAAGCAGCAATTTGTGTATACTACTTGGCATATAATACCATGGATATAATTTTATATACAAGTCAAACGTTTCAGCACATAAGTCCTTGAAGTTATTTACATTTATTTGCTTACCAGTAGCCAAAATTCTTGTTAATAAAGAAAATTTTAAAATCAAATTTAAATCCAAGCCAGTAATTGCAGCACTTTGATGAGGATTGTTGAAAAACCTTCTCGCAGTGTTTCCGTCGTTCGTGTTTCCAAAAGATTGTTTTGGTTTGTCAACTATTAATCACATTTTTTGCTCGAAATCTTTTTGAATTTGATGCTTACGTGCCTCACGAGTAGCTTTATCTGAACCCCGTGCATATATATATGGGCTTGTGCCACAGATAAAGCATCTTTGCGTAGAATTAGTTTCTGACAAGGTGTTGCAAATGCTGCCGTCAACCATGGTAAATAATAACAGGTATGATATTGTTATTTCTAAATTTCCTAAACTTAATTTATAGGGAACTAACTGGTTAATGGCTTCGACCATCTTGGCCTCCTCAAACTTAACTAACTGAGCGTTTTCTTTGTGGTAAAGAAATTTTATAGGCCGAGAATACAGGGTTGATGAGGTTCGCGGATTTTTCCAATAGGTTTTGCGATTTTCTTTGTCAATAAGCCTCAAGGGCACTAAAGCTATAAGAAATAGAAATTCGTCGGTCCCATGTTCTTCTCTTTGAAATACTTGCTTATAACGACTATGTCCTGAACTGCCGTCCATTCCCCATTTACACTCCAATGTCAAGTTTGAGTATAATTCATCTCTACTTGTCTTTACAATACTATCCACAGTCTTGTTCAGTAAATTTTGCAAATTTAGTTCAACTCTGGATTCAGACACTATATAAGGCTCAAAGAGATACTTTTTTTTACTGACTGTAACTTATAATAACTTGGTACGAAATCTTTATGATATTTATTAATAACGGATCTTAAAATATTATATTTATCCTTGGTAAGATTCAAATCCAAAAATAAACTTAAAGCTTCTTCATCTGGCAACACAACGTTTGAATTTCAAATGTTTAATCTACCTGTTTGTTCTGCCGCGAAAACCAGTTCTTCTGGACTCCTTGAGGATAATAAATCAGAAACACGGCGCCTCTTAGTTTTTTTGGAGGCTCCAGTAAAAACTCTCTGAGGTCGTCCTCGACTACACTGAGGCTGATTAATAGTTTGTTTGGTTCTTATTGCATTTTGGAGTACTTCTGGAAGAGTAGCATCAGAATTTAGCCAAGTATGGTACCGCTTCAAAAATTGTTGTCGGTTGCGGGAAGCGACTTTCCACTTTTTCGCAAATTTTGTACTCAAAAGCCGAACATACTGTTTTATACAAGTTTCTACCTCATCATTGCAGTCTATTAATCCTAAACGTTGTTGAATTTGGCGCATAGTGCTAGTAATTTTGTTATTTTTGTTACAGGAAATCCACGTTTCAAAAATATCAATTATTTTAAAAGCGGGTAGACATGCTGCAAGAAAAAAAATTGTTTCTCCAAAAATCGCAAAATATCGCAAGATTGTATTGTGTATTTCAGATAGGTACCTTTTTAGGGTTTCATTAGTTTAATGCTCTTAAGTGACATAGATGGACATTTCGTAAAAATCTTATATAAAGTTAAGGAACCAAAACTAAGTTATTTAAAAAATACGCAATTTAAAAAGGTATACCTTACTCAAAAAAAATAACAAATATCATAAAACAAGTAATATTAGCAAAACATACCTTGTATTTGATGATCCATTAGTTATATCAACGTTATAACTTCAAATGCGTTTATAATCACTTATTTATTAAACACAGTTTTTGAATAAAATTCATACGCTTGAAACGTGTCAACAGATTCGAATGTTTGCACATGTCTGTGTCAATTTTTCGCAGGTCACTCGATTATCTGTTGTTACTACAACGAAATTCAAAGCCTACTTTTGACTTTGCATGGCTTAGAATTGGTTTTATTAAAAAACAGTAATTTGATTTTTGGCCATGGCTCGTCCT
The DNA here is from genome assembly GCA_030620095.1 of Kuschelorhynchus macadamiae. NCBI lineage: Eukaryota > Metazoa > Arthropoda > Insecta > Coleoptera > Curculionidae > Kuschelorhynchus > Kuschelorhynchus macadamiae. The sequence continues at coordinate 189,919 of JAUTXW010005370.1, read as the reverse complement.
AGTGTGCCCTGTGGAGAAGTGTATGTGGGACAAACAGGACGCTCAATATCAACTAGACTTAAGGAACATGAACGATGTATTAAAAAGAAATAAATTGTTCAATCTGCTGTAGCTGAACATCAGCATAACACTGGCCATTTCATAAATGTAAAGGAAACCAAGGTTCTAGCGTCGGTTCCAGGTTTTTATAAACGAAAAGTTAGAGAATCTATTGAAATATTTAAACATACAAAAAATTTCAATAGAGACACGGGTTACGGTCTACATCACACGTGGAAACCGATCTTAACACAGGGTCACGGTTCGGCGAGCACAAGTCGGGTATAAAAGCCCGCCTGAATCTCTTCGAGATCATTCAGTGTTCAGATCTGGTGGAGTAAAGATCCCTGAAGATGCCTCGTGCAATCGAAGGCGAAACGTCGGATATTAATTCCAATTTGACACGGTCTAATCCCAAGAACCATGATTTCTTAATTGACCAAAGCCGTGAAAGCTTCCGTTCTATATATTTTTGTTTAATACTCTGAAGTATTTGTAGCCAAAGATACAGATTTGCACGCCTAAATTTGTTGACGAAATCTGAAGAGGGGCAGCAGAAAACTGTATAAAAAATGCTGTTCTGAGCGTTAGAGGCATAGGCGTGCATTCTTTTCATCAACAGAGATAGGCTGGGTAGACTTTTACGTGACCTGACCCACAGATAGATCCAGTGTAAGTAATCTTGATCAACCAACTGTTACAATTAAAAATCCTATTTAATATCCAGTATGGATATCCATGACACACTTGATAAAAGTAAATAATTGATTATCGAGTATTTTTCTTAGTAATATTTAATTTTTGAGCTTATTTTTAACCCAACCGCAAAAAAGTTAGTACCGTTAGATTCGCAGAAAAATCCTCTTTTCAAAAAGTGCTCGTCTAAAGATAGTCGCCATTTGAAAATAAAAATAGTTAGACACAAAAATTTGATTTTATCAACTTCTCCTGTTCCTAGTATTGTTCTGTCATCATTTCAGGTCCTTAGATTAATTTGCGTCCGGTCATGGCCACCTAGATGCAATATTAAAAATGGTTATAAAAAAATCAAGTAGGCGTAAAAAGTTTTTAAAATGTCACATTCAGAATTTTCTCAGGAAGCAAAAAATGTAAAAATATATAGAGTGTCCCATATCTATGTATATATGCATTTAATTTTTGGGTAATAACTTTATAGAAATCCCAAAAACTGTATTTTATTTCAATGTTTTTAAGTTTTTAATTTAATTATTATTATTATTATTCAAAACAAAATACAAAGTATGCTTTATTGCCGCAGGAAAAATTGTTACAATTTTATGGACAAAGCGAAATTTACCTTAAAAAAATTTATTTTTCGATAGGTCAACGCAAATACATAAATTGTAAATATACGAAGTAATGATAGCTATAAAACCATCACGAAAAAAGAAACATTCTTAAGGACATAACATTGCCGTAAAGCGGTTAATAAATCTAGGAAGGAAATAAACAATACATATGAGAGGCGAATAATTTCGATGACATGAAATTAACATTACGCGTCCTTAAATTCTATTTTGTTATCGTTATACAAGCAAAATAAGTGAAGTTAAACAAAAAGTGTACTGAACTAATATAGTAATTAAAGTGTATAAATAAAAAAGAAATTGTATAACTTTAATTTAATACTTATTGAAATAATTATTAGTAAATATCGGACAGTTCATTCCCCTATATAATTATTTTCAAATTCTATATAAAGTTAAAAAATGTCTGATTCCGAGTTTTCTCTGACTCCACCTGAGTTAGTAGAAGCAGCGAAAGTAGCGTCAGAAAAATTATTACCAGCTAAACCGCGGAAATGTACCAAACCGCGTATTCAAGATTTATGGAATGGAAGATGAAAAAGACATGCAATTCTTTCTCGGAGACGGTGCTATTGCCTTATTTTTCGGAACCGGCACAACAACAAAAGCCATCAACAGCAGTAGCGGCTCGTAGCCAACTTTTCAGGGGGGTCAATACATATAAACCACAAAGAGACATCTGAAAAAATCAGACACACGAAACAATAAAATGCCTTTGTTACTTCGCCAGCGCATGTCCAGGCACATAAAGCGTACATATTTCTACGAAAATAATGAGTTACTTATTCGTTTTTGTCTTTACTTGTTCGCTGAATTTTAAATTTCGGCAAAGGTCGACTACAGGTCTTAAATTCGAGTCATTTCTCAAAGTTCAGCTCGCCAAAATAATTGAAAACACGGATTATAGTCTTAATATTCTAAAACACTGTGGCTACCTTTCTTTAAAGCATTAGTTTAAACCACAAAATCAACAAACAAAATGTAAAGTCTTTAAAATAAAATCTATAAAAATACGCAATCGTACCCACAACCTATCACACGATCCACATTAAGCACATCAACTGACAAAAATATTTAAGTTTCCTCGGCGAGGCTGTTGACCGAAACTGTGCCAACGTAAGCCGTATATTACCTATGCGCCCCAATGCGGCCGCCAGCCGTGATCGATTCCAACTGAAACGAAACCTCTCCGGAGATCGCGGTGCGAGTCAACGAGTTTATAAGCTTAGAATAATAGAAGGAATTTCCAAATTTAAAAAAATTGAAAAATCTAGATTATGTATTATTTTATTTATTTGTTTCTGTTTGGAAATATTTATTGGGGGGTTATTGACCATTTGACCTAAGGGAGGAGCCGCCACTGATCAACAGTGTGGTCGAATTATTCAATGATTACAAGTATGTTACAATCCAATAATAATGTAGACGTTTTAAAATATTTCAAACTAATTACCTTTCTGAAACAAAATGGGAAAGGTTACACGCCCAAGAAAGCTACAATTTTTACAAGTACAGAGTGTCCAATTTTGGGTGTAAATGCAAGGTATCTCCGTTATTTGCAAATATTTAGGGTTTTTTTGTCAAACTCAAGCTGCCGTAATCAGATTTTCCATAGCCCGCCTCGTTTCGGAGATACAGGGCCAAATTGCAAAAGTTGCATTTTGGAACACCCCTCGTATCTCGGTTATCTTTTAACGTATCGAAAAGGTAAAAACTGGCTCTTATAGAGTTTTTTACGTAGAATCCAGTGGCGTAGTAAGTCCCGTTTTTTTAAATGGGACACCCTGTATATTTTTACGGAGTCCTATTCGTCTTATTATGAGCTTTTCAAAAATATATGGTTATCTATACTTATTTTAAAAAATAAGGCTGCAATTTAGGTTTGTAATAATATCTATCTATATTTTTCATAGTAAGCCATGGACTGATTGTCAAACATAGCTTTGTCACTGCTTTGTCATAGAGTAAATGAAGTTTTGATGTTAATACTAATAGACGTTAAATTAGTCGCTCTGATTATTACTTTTTAACAAATGGCTGCAAATTAATTATTTGAAAACTTTGAGCAATATGATATGCTGACCTGTTTCATAGAGAGTCATGAAAATATAAACGCCGCTTCTGAGCTTTATTTCATTAGGTAATGTTTTATTCTCATAATTATTATTGCAATCTTTTTTAAAACTCAAACTTTTATTATATAGATATCCGGAAAGGAGGCAGCCAAATAAATTAATATTCTATAGGCTCAAATCGAATTTAATAAATTTTGGCTCTTTCAAAAAGCCCAGATCAAAGAAATATAACAAAGAGAATCGTGAGGCTGATGAAATTAACATCTTAGCAAGTGTAAATGTAACGCCTGTAACGTCCTGTAGAAAAATAGAGAATGAAGTGGGTGTAATTAAGTCTCGGGTTCAAACGATTTTAAAGAAATAAGTATAAACCTTATAAAGTCAGAGTTGTGCAACATCTACATCCTGGAGATGCAGAACGACGTATTGATTTTTGCCAGTGGTATTTACAAAAAATTAATACTAACCAAAATTTTGGAAGGGCGGTTATATGGTCCGACGAATCCTATATAAGTAGTGCTGGAATATTTAATAGGCACAATACGAGACACTGGTCACCTGAAAATCAACATTTGATATTTCCACACGAGCGACAAGGAAGATTTGGCTTTAATGTCGCTTGTTTCGTACTAGGAACCAAAATAAAATTTCATATTTTTGAAGGAGGTCTCACTGCTAATCGCTACCTTGAAATATTGCAAAATATATTGCCAGAAATCATAGAAGATGTCCCTTTAGCACATGTGAATCAAATATATTTCCAACAAGGCGGAGCTCCAGCACATAACTGCCAAATTGTGAGGCGGTATTTAGAAGAAAACTTTCCCAAACGCTGGATTGGAACGCATGGACCTGTCCGATGGCCTCCTAGGTCGCCTGACCTGTCCATATTGGACTTCTTTTTATGGGGTCACCTAAAAAATTTAATTTTTCGTACCCAACATAACACAGTTCAAGACCTGCATAACACCACTGAGCAGGCATTTTTGCAAATACAAGCACGCAATGTAGTCATTTCAAATGCACTGGGTAAAATTGCAAGAGTGTGTGAGAGATGTCTAAAAGAAAATGGAAATCAGTTTGAGCAGTTCTTTTGAACATGGCTAATTACGAAAAATGGATATACTTAATATATTCTTAAAAACTTAAACTGTAGCCTTATTTTTAAAATAAGTAAGGTAAAGTGGGGGAAGTGCAAAATCGGGGTAAGAGCAATCGCAAGTTGTTACTCGAAACTTGTTGAGAATTACTATCCTTATTGTATATAAAATTCATTGTTTAGGAAGCACTGATTTTTGTACAAATTGTTGGTTCAATCAAATTCTTCTTTACCGACCATACGAGCTGTCAAACGCCATGTGCTCATTCAAAGTGACAGTTTAAGTGAAACCGGCTCCCGAATAAAACGGAAAAGAAAGGTATTATATTAAAACAAATATTTTTGTTGTTGTGTAGTTCCATTGTTAGAAGTAGTAAGCTAGTCTGTGTGTAGTTTGCTTTATTTAAATATTTATTTAAAAAAATTAATGTCGTGTGATTGCACTTGCCCCTGTAATATTGCAGTTAGGGAAAGAGCAATCACATGTGATTGGGAAAGTGCAATCAGTTGATCGCTCTTTCCCGAAGTAAATATTGTTTATTTTTTTCTAGAGATCCATAAAAACATGGTCAGAAACTATAAAAAAAAATCTACTCGTGGGAGTGGATACTCGCAAGAAGATGTTGACATCGCCGTTCAGCAAATTAAAAGAGGCTGCATAAGCACACGACAAGCTTCCGTCGTATACAAAGTACCATACAGTACCCTAAACTGCATTGTTACGGGTAAACGACGAGCAAAGAGCAATACTGGAGGAAGGCCACCAGCTTTGCCGTTGGACGATGAAAGGAAATTAGCGGAATACCTGATTACGCTCGAAAAATGGGGATTTGGTCTGAGTCGGCGAGAAGTATTCGACTGCATTGAAAAATTGGTTACTCTAAACGAAATTAAAACACCGTTTCGTTCAAACAGACCTGGAGAAGATTGGTTTTTAGCATTTAAACGTCGACATAACTTATCAATCAAGAAACCACAATCAGTGGAATATGCGAGAAAAAAAATGACAGACCCATTCATAATAAACGAATCTTTTGATTTGCTCTTTAGTACACTTTCCGAAATAGATCTTTTTGATAAACCAGAAAGAATTTGGAACTTAGATGAGACATCTACTTGCACGGATCCATCTAAAACTAAAGTCGTCGGAAAAAGAGGAAAACCGTCCTCACGAATAACAGGTGGCAGTGGTAAGGAAAACATCACTTGGTTAGCAGCAGCAAATGCCGCTGGAACAAAAGCAGCGCCTTTGATCATTTTCAAAGGTTTGAATGTTTGGGCGAATTGGCTGCCAGACACTGAACATTGTTATCCAGACACAGCTTATGCTGCTAGTGCTAAAGGATCGATGACGTCTGAAATTTTCGCCAATTATTTCGAAAAAAGCTTAATACCATCTTTGGGAAGTGAACGACCTGTTTTAGTACTGTACGACGGCCACGCCACTCATATAACGTCACACATTGTTACGTTAGCAAGGCAGCATGATATTACAATTCTAAAACTACCTGCTCACACAAGCCATCTACTGCAGCCATTGGATCTGGCTGTTTTCAAATGTTTTAAAAGCAGTTGGGATGCTAATTTGGTTGCCTGGCAAAGGAAACATCCTGGGCAAAAAATCCCAAAAAAAGAATTTTCAATACTTTTGGGCAACACGTGGAAAATGCTTCCTTCATCAGTTATTGAAAATGGTTTTCGCAAGGCTGGTATTGTCCCCTATAACAGAAATGTTATAGAGGATTCCGTGTATGATCCAGAAGCTTTACGAAGATGGAAAGACCAAAAAAACAAACCAGTTGAAACCGGAGAAAAAACCTCAAATATCGGCAATAGAGAGAATAAAGAAAACAACTTGCCAACAAGTGACCCCCAACCATCTTGCAGCCATACAAATCTAAACTCTAGTTTTCAAGATGTTCTATTACAAACGATAAAAGCATCAAGATCGCATTTGGTTACAAAGCCAAGAAAAAAAATTGCTCCAGGTGCCGAAGTTATAACTGGAGTGAGTCTAAATACTAAAATTCAAACAAGCGAAAAAACTGCGAAAGCAGGAAAACCGAAAGGGCTAGCAAAAAAAAGCAAGAGAATTTCTCCAGATAATAGTTATGACAGCAGTGACCTAAGTTTAAGTGAACCAATCTATCAGGAATCTGACGACGATATAGACCTTGAGAGTTTTTCCAGTTTACAAAATGATTTTAATATTAAAGATTATGATCAAACAGAAATTGACGAATATGGAAATCAGATAAAAACGATGTTGGAAAGAGAAACTTATGCCTTAAAAAGCATAGAAGAAGGAATGTTTGTCGTGGCAGTGTACAAAGAGGAAAAATATATTAAATACTTTCTGGAAAAAATAAATCAAGTTATCAAGTTGGACAATCACTTGAAATATAAATGCTCGTTTTTACGAAAGAAAATTGGAAAGGATGATTTTTTTGTTTTTCCAGATGTGCCAGATGTTGATGTTATAGTCCGAGATAATATTGTTGACATTTTAGAGCAGCCACGAGAAACAAGAGGCAGACACTATATTCGTTCCGATATTATAGCTAAATATTTCAAGTAAAGTTTCCTATTAATAATTATTACGTATTTACATAAGGTAAAATAATATTCTTTGGTTCGTCCTTTAAGGGCATTTTCTTTCATATACACTTAAAGTGACAGTTTAGTTTTTCGCTGTATTAAATAACGATTGCTCACTATTTTTGATGTGATTATATTCCCAAAAATTTTGCAGTTGAGTTTAAAAGCGTTTATTTGAACTAATTTTGATTTTAGTTTAGTTTTCTTATCTGTAAGGTTGAATATTATTTTTTATTGTTAGCTTTTAAAGTTATTTTTATAGATTTAAAAAATAAAAGTTTATTGTCATGTAAATATGTTTTCTTGCTTGCCGAAAAATATTATGCTCTTTCCCGCTTCAAATTAACAAGTTCCTTACCCGCAAAATCAGGCCCAATTGCACTTTCCCAGATCGCCCGGGAAAGTGCAATCACCGACCCGATTTAAAAAAAAAAAAAATTAAAAAAAAAATTATAGACTTTTCAATATGAGTATTCTGCTTTAGTTAATGCGGTTACTGAGCAATCACCATACCAAATTTTACACCATTTAATGAAATATTGCATTTTTAATCCTTCTCAAAACTCACACTAATCAAAAAAGTGGTCGCACTTACCCCACTTTACCTTATAGATAACTATATATTTTTGAAAAGCTCATAATAAGACGAATAGGACTACGTAAAAATATACAGGGTGTCCCATTAAAAAAAACGCGACTTTGGGTCATGTATCAAAAACGACGGCCCCGAGTAAAAATCTGTCGCCACTGGATTCTACGTAAAAAACTCTATAAGAGCCAGTTTTTACCTTTTCGATACGTTAAAAGATAACCGAGATACGAGGGGTGTCCCAAATTGCAATTTTTTCAATTTGGCCCTGTGTGTCCGAAACGAGGCGGGCTATGGAAAATCTGATTACGGCAGCTTGAGTTTAACAAAAAAGTGGCACGGTGTCGCGAAAACCTCAACCCTAAATATTTGCAAATAACGCAGATACCTTGCCTTTACAACCAAAATTGGACACTGTACACAAATTAGTGGTATTTTAAATAATGTTCCCGACGAAGTTTATTTAATGGTCAAGGTTGTTGTTGTATTTGGGATTGCAGGAGCTTTTGGAATTTGTGAAATCAGCCATGCAACATTAGATGATATTGAAGATTTAGGAACGTTATTAAGTGGAACTTAAGCAAGCAAAGGAAACAAGAGATTTGTAGTTACTGAAGAATATATTAAATTTTACCGAATGCTCAGGGTCTTCCATTGAGGATGAAAACGGATTTTTTTTGATTTCCCTGTATTTCTCAAAAAATTGAAAATAGCTAATCGATGTATTTTAGCTCCGGGAATTCGAAAATCGTAACAAAAAAACAAATGAATGAGAAACAAAAGGCTTACGCCAAGGATGTTGCGTTTTTTAATGGAAACCCTATATATTATTACACTGTTGAATTCTATGGTCAATTCTAAGTGTTTTTTAATAAAGGTTATTTCGCTCTAGGTCAACCGTTCAGGTGCTATGACGGCTCAAAGAAGCAAAAATGTTAATTTTCAAACATCAATAAATAGATAGATAGACATATAGTACCCTTATTAACAAACACTTAGAATTGACCATAGAATCCAAAAATGTAATAATATATAGGGTGTTTTGTTTAAAAAACGTAACATTCTTGGCGTAAGTCTTTTGTTTCTCTTTAAATTGTTTTTTGTTACGATTTTCGAATTCTCCGAGCTAAAATACATCGATTGGCTATTTTGAATTTCTTAAGAAATATGGGGGAAGTCAAAAAAATACTGTTTTTCCTCCTCAATGGAAGGCCCCATCCATAGTCCTTCGTCCAGCAGCAGCAAAGGATCGCCTCCTGTTTTATGCATATCGCAATGGAGAATATATCAATCAGGTTGTGGTTAAAAATCAGTTTTATAAGGTACCTGAAACAGTAGCTAATTTTCTTCAACTTGAAAATGCTAAATTATACACCGGTCATGGTTTTAGTTGAATTTGGGGGAGACTTGATGACACTAAAGAAACATGGCGGTTGATGCATCGGTAGCACACAGGACAGAAATAACTAATAAACGTCAATGGCACTTGTGTCCATTGCAGAAAAAAATTTAATTTCAACACTAGAGAATTCGACTGTTGTACCGATTAGTTCAAGGAACATGTCATTCATGCAGTGCACTTTTAATAATTGTACTTTTGATATAAAAGAAATGCAACTTTTGTATGATCAAATATTCTAAAATTAAATATCTACCTTTACTTGTGCGTTTATATATCCTAGAAAAAAGTTCTCACTTTTTTCGCCGGGAAAAAAGTAATTTCATAAAAAGTGATGACCTGTCAACAAGGATCCCATTACCACAGATTATATCTATCAGATGCGAATCCTCTTATCCAATTGGCGAGCGCCAATCGGCAATTTATTCCGCGTAGACAGGGATTGTAATTTCGGATCTGCTAGGAGTAATATGTGCCATTACTTCACCATATTCGAGACTGGTTTACGACATGCTATAAGGAAAATTACTATATGCGAGTTACTTGAATGCATCTAAATAACGTCTTTTTAAAAAAATACATCCAAAAAATAATTGGGGAAAATATATAAACTGCTTAAAGTGATGAAAATTGATCTTTTTCTTTTATATTAGAACGGGTAGTTCCTATAAAAAAAGAATAATTTTTTTAGTTTAAAGTTTAGATATTTCAAAAACCTATCTCTTAAGATGTGTAAGATGGAAAAGTGTTAATTAGTTTCCGAGAAAATTGCGAAAACCCCTTAAAAATGAGGCTTTTTGAAAATATCAAAAACTTATGCAATTTGCAACATACATATTTTAAACTTTGTACAACTATAGCCTGATCCTAAATGCCTGTGCAAAATATCGACCCTGTGACTTCATTTATTACCGGCTATTTGTTTATCCCGTAAGGCAGGGGTGCTCAAACGGTCGATCGCGATCGATCGAGGTACTTAACTAAACCACAAAAATTTATTGCGTAATAGCGGCAAAAGGCGGCATTATCAAAGGAACGCGCGGTATTTGTCAAAGAAAAGACGCGTTTTTTATTCTTGCCGCTTTTCTCGAAATTTCGGGCGGCGCTTTTGACGGGAACATTAGAGACTTTCGTTCACGCCGACATAAATGTTGCGCCTGCAGGAATTGGAGTCATTCTGAATTGCAACTTGAAGGCAATACTACGTCGATACAAAGTTTATTATTAAATAGTACAAAATGAGTGCAGCGAAGAAATCTAAAACGTATCATTTTAATAACGATTGGGAGGAAGAATTTTTGTTTTGTATGGTGAAGGATAAGTGCATTTGTCTTATTTGTCGTGCGTCAGTTGCAATACCTAAGCGTGGTAACTTAGAGAGGCATCATAAAAACTATGAAAAAGATTTTCCGCCACAGAGTGAATTCAGAAAACCGAAAAGTACGTGATTTGATATCTTGTTTGAAAAAAGAACAAACCATGTTCACAAGACCAGCCAAACAATCAAAAGCTGCTACGATCGCGTCATTTAAAATATCTCATATATTGGCGAAATACAAGAAACCATTCGAAGATGGATCGGTTGTGAAGGAAGCATTTATTGAAGCGGGTGAGACTTTATTTGGAGATTTTAAAAATAAAACAGAAATCATGTATGCTATTAGAGAACTTCAGTTATCTCGTCCGACTGTCACAAGGCGTATTGAAGTCATGAGTCAGGACATGGCAGATAAACTAAAAAATTATATGATGGAATGTGCATACTTTTTTTTACAGTTCGACGAATCCAGGGGAAGACCCGTGGCGAAGATATATATGACGTTTTCTTCAATTTTGTAAAAAAACTACAAGCTACCAATATATAAATTAGTGTGCATTACAACCGATGGATCACTAGCAATGACTGGAAACAAAAACGGTTTTGTGGCATTGTGTCGAGCTAATGAAGATTTCCCTTCATTTTTTTCAATCCATTGCATTATACATCAACAAGCTTTGTGTTCAAAAGTTTTAAACACGGAGGAAATTATGGGCATTGCAACAAAAATTGTGAATTCCATCCGTGCACGTAGCTTGCAACGGCGGCTTTTTAAGTTGCAGTTGGAAGATAGGGAGTCAGCTGAACACACTGATTTAGTTCTTGTTGAGTTTGAGTTGAGTCCCGGAAAATTCCTAGAAAGGTTTCAAGAATTATTGCCCGAAATAACAGCTTTTCTAGACGAAGGAGGTGGTGACACTCAGATGTTGAAAAACGAAAAATGGCTGACTGATTTGGCATTTTTGACTGACATTACAATCCACTTAAACATCATTAACTTGGAGCTTCAAGGTAAAGGAAAAACTGTTATTGAGATGATTAGCGCAGTAAACGCATTCAAAAGTAAATTGCAACTTATGATAGATCAACTGAAAAGAAAGGATCTGAAACATTTTCCATCTCTGAAAGCAAGGATTCCTCAGTTGAATTATGACACACATGAGGCTGAATTATCAAATATTTTGGGACAATTCGAAATGCGTTTTTATGATTGTAGTAAATTGGCAAATGTAGCATCATTTATGAGTTATCCTTTTTCATGTAAAAACATTGAGGAATTAGCTACTGAAATAGCAAGTCAGTTTAATATGAACTCATGTTCTGTTGAAAATGAGTTGGTGCAGATTATATCAGATATACATCTCAAAGCTACAGCATCTGATACAAATTTCTGGTGTTTTATATCTGAAGATAAATATCCGAATATAAGGCAAATCGCCCTTCAACTGACAGCAATGTTTGGGTCAACTTACTTGTGCGAGTCTGCATTTCCTGAAATGAAGATAATTAAGTCAAAATATCGCAATCGACTAACTGACGATCATATGTCATCATGCTTGCGATTAGCACTCAGTGGTTACGTACCATCACATGAAAAGTATGCTGAGGACATGCAGTGCCAAGCTTCAACATCCAAAGTCACTCCTTAGTTAAGTTTAACACCATATGTAACTCTTTTGTTTTGTAACAACCAATAAACTCGCAATTTTGAATAACTATGAGTTTTTTCATTGATATTGTAGAGAAGAACCTAACTGAACTTAACCCATACCTTGACTATATGATATCTATATATGCTACGGTACACCCTACCTAGGTAGGTAGGGTGTATGTACGACAACCCTGCATCACACATACTTGCAGCCTCTCAGAGTCGATCGTAAGTAGTCTAAAAATATTGAGGTAGATTGCCAGCAGTACAAGTTTGAGCACCCCTGCCTTTTATTTATTTATTTATTTATTTATTAATAAACGGGATACCCCATTGAATTACAATAAACATTTACAAAAAATAAATTTTCAAGTAAGGTAATACTAGTATTTTCCCAATACAAAAGTGTAACCTAAAAGCAATCATAAATAACAAATTTATGCAAGCATTCAAAACATACCAGGAGTTATATTAGAGTCCAAGAATTTGTTCAATCATTTAGTGTCCTGAGAATTTTGGACTTGAATTTTTGTAATGAGCTTCCGAAAGAATCAAGAGGAATTATCATTTAATATTCTTAATGACCGTGTGAGAGGCATATTAAGTCCATAATTTGTGTGATGGAAATCGATATCAGATCTCCTAAGGGTACGAGAGGGTATTTTGAATTTAATTTGCTGTAGCAGAAACGGACAGTTTACCATACCATTTAAAACTTTATCGGTAAAGCATAGGTCATTCATCTTTCTTCTGCAGGATAAGGATGGTAAGTGTAATTGAATGTCAAATTTATGTTTCAAATATCTTACAAACTTATTCTGAACTGATTCAATATTTGATATATGGACATTGTAGATAGGTGACCATAAAATGGAAGCATACTCAAGATGAGGCCTAACCAAAGAAAGGTATAGAAGTACTAAAGATGATGGAGACAAACTTTTCCCACATCTAAATATGAAACCCAGTATCTGCATTGCCTTGGAGGTTACCGCAGCATACTGATCTTTAAATGAAATTCTACGGTCAAATAATACTCCAAGATCCCTTATCCATCCCTTCCAATTGAACTCCATCGATCGTGTATTCAGATCTATATTGTTTAGTGACTGTGTAAAAGCTCATAAAGATACATTTCTTAACATTTAGTGAAAGGTGATTATCATGAGTCCACTGCACAAAACTGTCAAGGTCAGTTTGGAGTGCCAAAATATCCGTCTCTGACCTAATAGGCATAAAGTTTCATATCATCAGCAAACAGTAGACACCTACAGGAGTGTAAGCTTAGGGCTATATCATTGACAAACAGTATAAATAAGAGATGCGACAAGTGACCTCCTTAAGGCATTGCCTTAAAATAACAATTTCCTAGCAAATGAGAGCAGATAGAGATCTGTATGAGAATTAATTTAATACTTCAATATATAATTACTAGCACGTACCCTCGACTTCGTTCGCGTATATAACTATAATGAAAGGGGTGTAAAGAAGTACTTAAATCTCATTTGAGTACCTCTTTATAAACCACGTTGTTGTTGCATTCTCTGGCCATACTACTAATTTACTCTAGAGCATGCAAAATAGAGTTGACTATTGAAAAAACAATCATAGCGCTAGTCTACTCCAGCTCTACTAAAGGATTGCCCTTGAGCTTTGTTAATTGTCATGGCAAAACAAAACTTTAAAGGAAACTGTACATGTTTAAACAGAAAAGGATAGTCTGAGGGAATTAAAGGGATACGTGGTATAAAAACTATTTCTCCCAGACCAGGGCCAGAAATAATAGTAGACTCTATTAGATTGTTTTGTAATGTTTTAACCTGTAGCCGAGTTCCATTACACAATTTTGGTGGTTTTAAATTTCGATGGTGCCCCCACTTTTAAAATTAACTCATGAGCAGGGATTCCTGAAGGGTTTAGAGGGTGTAGGAACTCGACATGATAATTAACCGCATTTTCTGGGTCTATAACTACATCTATTGAGCAGTATGTTAATTGAGGAGCAGTTTAGCTAGATTTATTTCATTTGCTGTGCTATTTTTTGAAGTTAATATAGCTCGTTCTTTAAACCAAGAAGCGGTTTTATTTTGGCAACTTTCGAGCCCATTATAAACAATTAAAGGGTAGTTTCACCCCCTTGGAAACTGAGTTTCGAAGAATCCTTTCTTATCGAACCTCTGCACTCTAAATTCGAGCTGTTTGCACAAGCTCATCTGTTTACAGCAAACGGTTTGAGAAAGATCACAAAAATTAATCATCCTCCATATTGTACAACAATATTCTAGAACGCTACGAACCAATGAGTTATAGAGACACCCAATTGCTTTGGTATCAGTGACGTGTTTCGTATGTCGCTTTATAAAACCCAGAAGTCTAAAACCCTTAAGTACAATGTTATCAATATGTAGATTAAAAGTAAGATTTTCAACAAAAATAACACCTAGGTCCGTGAAAGAACTAACAAGGTTTACATTATCTATGAAGTAGGTGGAGGGTATGGTATTAATAATGTTAAGAGAGAGATAATTAGTTCTGCACCATTTGACAAGCCTTTCCATATCAGACTGCAGAGGATTGGAGTCTGAGGAGACTGGTGAGAAGAATTTTAAGTCCTCTGCATATAAAAGACATTTGGAAAATTCGAAACAGGATATTATACCTTTATAAAGAGCAGAAAGAGAACCGGACCCACATGCGAACCCTGCGGGACACCCGATGTCACAAAAATCTCCCTGGAGACTGAACCGCATATGTTGACTTGCTGGCGACGATTAAATAAATACGATTTGATCCGCTCAAGATATTTTCCACATTTGCTGTAATTTCCATAACAGAAGCTGATGGCAAACACTGTCAAAAGCCTTAGATATGTCAGTGTAAATAACATCGATCTGCTTATTATGGTATAAGAAACTCCACAAACATTTATATACCTCCCTATAGGACTAGCACTTTCCAAAAAAGTCCTTATTGTTTCTGTGGGAATATGTACAACCAACTACCAACAATCCTTGGAGAAATAACTTCTTACAAAGAATTTAAGAAAAGTACAAAGAGTTATATTCTTGAAAAAAGCTGTGTGAAATTACTTTTCAATTTTGCAATAATTGTTTTCTGTTAGTTAGTCCAATCTTAATATTGTTTTAAAAATGTCTTATGTTATCCTTTATTTTTACACTTGACGTCATATCTATTTAGAACTTTTGGCACGAAGTGAAATAAATAAATATGTTGAAGTATCAGTCATGATGAAGAAAATTAATTCTCTATCTGTGCTCATTTGCAGCAAAATGGTTGTTTAAATGATGGGATAAGTAAATAGCTAAAACCCGTTAACAAATAAAGCTATAGGGCCAATATCAGATCACTTCTATATTTTGCAAATTGCACACGTTAACATTTGCAAAACAGCTTTTTGTTTTTTTTTTGTCTAATTGCTTTTTCATCGCATACATCTTAAAAAAAGTTTTAAAATATTTACAACTTTTTTTAGAAGGAAAAAAATCATTTTTCGGCAGTTGTTCATATATTTTCCCCAATTATTGTTTAAATGTATTTTTGTAAAATAACATTATATAGATGCACTTAAACAAATCGCGGTTACTTTCCTTATAGGCGTTTATGAAAAATTCCTATTACATGTACCATTTTTACGAGCCTACAACAACTTTGACACATTAAGAGGTACAGGACGGCATAACAAGCGTCATTATAATTTGTAATATACTAAACACTAATTGTAGATATCTGGCAAATCTATACTGGATGAGCGTTGACCTTAACCATTAATTGATTGTTTACGATAAATTCTTGGTCAAACAATTCCTCAAGCAAGGCGAACTCGGTGTAACCAAAGCCTTTCGGGTTGAGGTCGTGCACTGGACGATTGAAAGCTTGCAGTTCAGGACGCGTCATCATCGTTTCTTTGATGTTCTTGTAGGACTGACTGAAAACAAGTGTTCAACATGTTGAAAAATATGTTTACAATAAACTCAATATAAATATGTTCAAAATTATTATGCAAAAAGTAAATTGGCAATTACCACTGGACTTTAGCAATGAGCAAATATTTGATATTTTCTATAACAGGCTTCTTGAAAATTATTTTTCTTTAGAAATAATCAAAATTAAGAATAGAAGAGCAAACAGCAGTCAATTATTCTTTAGCTACTTCGAAAACCTTGTAAAAATTATCCCTAAACTCAAAATGCAATACAGGGTGTCCAGCTATCAAGTATCACAATTTAACAGGTTATAACTCAAAATCGAAAAGGTATTAACAAGCAATTTGTTAATTTATGAAAGTTACAAAGTTTTTTGCCTACGTTGTTTCCAACTCACAATTTTTTAAAAATAGCGAAAAGAAAAGTTTTTCCAATGCCGTTTAAGGGCTTATGTTGGAATAGAGAAAATTCTATTAAGCATGTCTGGGACTACTTTGGTAGACGTATAAGAAATCTGGAAATTTTAAATAAACATCAACTTCGTGCGCGAGGAGTGGAATAACATGCCCCAGGACTTTATTCATAAATAAATTAATGGAATCCCCGAAGAATGGAAGCCACACACCCGATATTAGCTTTCTTTTATTGTTTACGTGAATGCTTGTTGTTTAGAATTTAGTTTGTTTTGTTGTTTAGAATTGAGATTATCTATAATTATTGTTAATTGTTGCAAATTAAAATGTAGTTTTAAAAGCAACGTTTTAATCAATAATTTAAAACTTTAAAAGTAATCGAGATATCGTCGTGAATCAAAAGCTAATTTGTAGGGAATAAACTAATCTTGAGATAGGAGTACTTCTTAGTAACTTTTTAAGGGTGCATTTTACCACAGGGTGTTTCAAAAATAGATGGTCAGAACATAATTTTGTTTTGCTTCATATATGTTGAAATAATTTTTATTTTTAATATAAATAATGTGCATTATTCTAGAATGTTTTTTTAGCTCGGTAAAAACATTATCAAATTTGGCCAAAAAATGAAAAAGTTCTCTTAGATTACAATTTGTTAAAATTTTAAAGTGGTT
The DNA here is from genome assembly GCA_030620095.1 of Kuschelorhynchus macadamiae. Classification (NCBI taxonomy): domain Eukaryota; kingdom Metazoa; phylum Arthropoda; class Insecta; order Coleoptera; family Curculionidae; genus Kuschelorhynchus; species Kuschelorhynchus macadamiae. The sequence goes on along the minus strand of JAUTXW010005370.1, from coordinate 172,795 downwards.
GGTTTTTGTGCACCTGAGTGTAGAATATTAATATAATACATACAACACAGGTTGTCTTTTAACTGATGGTTAAAAATGCAGGATGTAATTTATAGGAGTAAAAGTTTATGTAAACATGCAAGGCGTTTATTTTTTGTGACACAAAATGTCAAACTTTTAATTTTTTTTAAGGCTCTCGTACATTTCTAGAAAAGTATCCTTCAAATTTAGCATTTTCTAGCACGAAAAATAACACTCACAGTGCAAACTATAATGTGCCCGAAAAACTATTGCGGTGTTGAGGAAAAACCCCGCTAACGGATTTCCAAGATTTTCCTAGATTATTTCCTCAGGCTCGCGCTGTAGACCTGTTAGTTATCTGCAGGTGACCAGAAAAGTGAAAAATGTGTTCCCCCAGCTTCCTTTCCATCTAGAACTTTGGTTAACTAAGGTGGCGGAATACCATTGGCTAGAATATGTCAGGTGCTAACAACCTTGCCAAAAGAGCACATAGACGGAATAGATAGATAGAATAGAGGAGGATATGATTAACATGTTAGACAAGAAAAACGACTCTCCATTGGTTGAGAAAGATACAGGAAATAATGCAGGAATACACTTGGCAGCAGCGAAAAAGATGCCTGCGCTCTTGATATGAGGAAGTACCGGATGGAGGGTTTCGAGAATAACTTAATATGGAAGTCTTAGCCGAATAGATCCGAAAAGTTCCGAGACGACGCAATAATAACATTGACAGAAACAACGAACCTGAAATTTAAAAGCAACGCCTAGGCGAAATGGAAACGTAAATAAACAAATAATATTTAATTAATTACTCTAGTACTAATGGAAAAGGACCACTCAGAAAAGTCAAATATTAGTCCGGAGTAGAGTACCAAAGAGTCACAAAAATGATGTGCTAATGCAGAAGTAGTTAAATGCCATAAAAATGAAACGTAAGTTGAGTTTAATTTAATAGAATTTTCCCAACTGTATAAACTCATTATTTAACCATAAAACAGGAATTTATTCACACAATTATTAACTATTTATTTTAGGAAATGCATCAGACGCAGACGTAACGAAATTTCAGTTTATAATAGGCTCCAAGTAATTATGCAACTATGGACAAAACAAAAGTCGATCTGAATTTCGGAACATCAAACATTGATAGAAATTATAAGAAGGCTGTAGTTTATATATTCTCAGAAAAAAAAAAGGTAAGAATATTAATATTGAATCGAGGAATACCTTTGGGTTATTTATGTCTAACTTAAATGAAAATACCTTTATATGTTACATATTCACAGCAAAAGGGAACACGAATAATAAAATGTAGATTTAAGAGAAAGAATGAAGTGGTGTATATATAGTATCTATAGTCTAAAAATAATCCTAGGTATATCTGAAAAGAAATATTTATCAAGGCAACCTTTTTTTTTAATACAAGTATTTACAGTTCAATATTATTAATACATAATATGGACTTTATATCAAAGAATTTATTGGGGTACTAATGATTTGGTTTTTTTTTACAGCGACAGAAGAGTTATACAAAATATACGCTCGAATCTAAAAATGCAGCATATCTAGCCAAGGAAAACGAAAATCCCAAGACTTGTACAAAGGACTCAAAAACAGGTTTTCAAAATTAATAAAATTTAATTTATATCTACTCTGTAAAATATATGGGAAATAAATAGTTTGTCTAAAGTGCTATTTGAAGTTTTTCTTATACAGTATATAATTATTAAATTCGGCAAAATTAAATAAATCCAACAATTATAATTGAACTGATTTTTTTTTGGCGACATCTATGAACGAACGCTAAACTTATACCATTTACTGAAAATTATTCCTATATATCTTGAGTTCAGATATAGGTACAAAATTAACTACTTATCGAGAGGTGGCACTGTGTGTACCGAAATTTGCTGCAAAAGGTGTTGAATTTATATTTCGCTTAAATATGAACAATGTAACCGCTTCTAATAAGAAAACTACTAAAATCTAAGTAAATCAAACCAACAAGGCGTACATATTAATCACTAAACTTAATGCTAAAGTAGTAGATTATAATATTAAATTAATCATACAATGAAATGCACTTATAACAAAATTAAACTGTTAAATGAAATGCACTTATAACAAAATTAAACTGTTACAACCGGCCGAAAATCAGTAGAGGGTAAGTAGATTTACCAGACAGTATGACATACAAATTGTATGCCTCCTATGTTTCATGTTTTGTAAACAGCAGTATGTAAACAACACCGCTCAGGTTACAACTCGAGTTACAACACTCAATGCATTTGCTATCTTTCTATGTACTTAACCTAGGGTAATTAACATACTTACGTTGGATGGACAATTGTGACAGTCAGTCTTCCACAAAAAGGCCAGTCAAGGGCTTGATCATGTTCTGATCTCATTACATGCACTAAAATAGCTAGATAATTGGGATCCTTTGGAGAGAGATTTATTCTTATACATAACCTAAAAAGAAATCATCACTTTGTAAACTATGTTTACACTCAGGTGTTTTATTTGTGACTTTATTATAATATAAACTTATTTCCAGCTTCCTACTAAAAGAAGAAAAATATTGTATCAAAAAATTAATTTGTCTTCAGAAGTTAAGTCCTAACACTGGAACCTGTGGTGGAAGATAGATCAAAATACAAGAGTTCTAACCACACTACACCACAACTTGTTACGTTCTGGACGCGCGTTTCGCTAACCAAGTTAGCATCATCAGCAGATGATATAAGTGAGATGTAAGTGAGTTTATATCATCTGCTGATGATGCTAACTTGGTTAGCGAAACGCGCGTCCAGAACGTAACAAGTTGTGGTGTAGTGTGGTTAGAACTCTTGTATTTTGATTCAGAAGTTAATATAAAGTTCAAAAAAATTATATGTCATTTTTTTGATATAATAGTTTAAATTTAATGAAATAAAATAAAAGACATTTTCAGTGACATATACAGGGTGTTTTTTTGTAATTTAACGTGCATGCTCGCCTTTAATTTTTTTGAGTTACAAAAAAAGTGTAATTACAAAACTTGTAATTTTTGACTTTTTGCTATGACAAAAAAACATCGAAAAATTGCAACTTTTTTGACATATAGAATAGATGACATTTGCATTATCTTTCGGAAATACCTAGCTTTAAATATTGGTAGAACCTATGCGGGCCGCTAGCTTCTCTGCAGCCAAGTCCTGTATGCTTGATTTCCTGTGAATCGAGCCAGAGATTATTGAACTTTCCACCAGCTGTTTGCAATTTTTGCATTTCAGTCGCATGCTTTAAGTGGGGGCGGAAGCTATCGTTGGAGTAGGTTCTTTGAACGGCTATCCGAGTGTTGTGTGATACGTAGGAGAGACCGGGTCTGGTTGTCACAAGGGTTGGTTGTCACAAATCAAATTAATCACAAACTATGAAAAGCCGGAAATCATGGCAACACCGTAGTGGTGCGATTATTACGCGCCATTATTCATACTGGAATTCAGTTTACTGCAGTTAATGGTAGCGAGTGATTGTACGATCAAAATTTTCCGCTCGCAATAGTAAAAAAATCGAACCATAATTTTTATCCAGTTAGTAAGTCTTTTAAGCGTTTTTTTTTGTTACCTTTTGCTTTGTCATGGACAAATAGGCCTGATATCTTAAATTGCCTCGCCCGTTGGAAATTAAACTTTGATTTTTTAGATTAAAATCGTAAGAACATGTGCGTGCTCAGTTTGGGGTTGTTTGTCACATTGCATCTGGGGCTGCTTGTCACATGTGACAACCATACCCACCGATGTAACTTCTTTTGTTTTTTTACAGATATTCAAAACAATGCCACGTAAATTCACAAAAAAGACTAATCGTGGTGAATCAAATCCCGCTACGATGTTAAGCCCCGTTAGAATGGTGAAATTAGAAAAAAAATCTGTTAGGCAAGTAGCCAAAGATTTTGATATCAATTATAGAACGTTAGCTCGGTATTGCAAAAAAATTAATGATAATGATGTATACAGTACTGTTACTATGCCAAGTATACCCATCGGATATTGGAAAAACCGGCAAATATTTTCAGACGAACTTGAACATGAATTGGAAAACTATCTTTTGGAGGCCTCCAGCATTTATTATGGATTAAGTCCAAAAGAAGTCCGGAAGTTGGCATATAATCTCGCTAAAAATAATAACCTTGATGTGCCAAAAACATGGGAAGAAAATGGGCAAGCCGGTGCCGAATGGTTTACATCGTTTATGAAACGACATAATAAGTTATCAATTAGAACGCCAGAAGCAACAAGCATGGCCCGTGCAAGCAGTTTTAATAAATATAATGTTAATTTATTTTTCGATAACTTACAAACTGTTATTACACGGTATAATCTACAGTCAAATGATATTTTGAATATGGATGAAACGGGCGTAACAACTGTTCAAAGGCCGAACAGGGTTATAGCTAGGCGAGGGTTCAAACAAGTAGGAGCAATCACTTCGGCAGAACGTGGGTCTTTAGTGACAGTCGCAGCTTCAATATCTGGAATAGGAAATTCGGTCCCTCCTTTTTTCGATTTTCCTCGTGTACATTTTAAAGAGCATTTTATACGAGATGGGCCAGCTGGATGTCAAGGAGCAAGCCACTCTTCAGGGTGGATGACTGAAGAAATCTTTGTTAAGTTTTTAAAGCATTTCCGCTCACATGTAAAATCTACTAAGGAAAAACCGTGTTTATTGTTGTTGGATAACCATGGATCGCACCTGTCTACTGACGGATTGAACTATGCCAAAGCCAATGGAATACACATGTTATCATTCCCTCCACACTGCACACACAGGCTGCAGCCGTTGGACCGAGCAGTTTTTAGTCCGTTAAAGAAATATGTTAACGTTGAGATAGACCAGTGGATAATCAACAACCCAGGTTCTCCTCTTACAATTTACAATATACCTGGTATCATTGCAAAATCATTTCCACTTGCGTTCACTCCTGTAATTATTCAGGCCGGATTCAGAGCTTGCGGCATATGCCCGTTTAATAGGCATATTTTTGGTGATCACGAATTCCTTGCCTCGTATGTCACTGATAGACCAGCGCCTGCAGAAACAGAGATGCAAGCATATTTCTCTTTAGAAGAAAATGATTCTGTAGAATTGCAACCGACCCCGGGTCCTTCCAACTCTACTTTATCCGAAATAAATAATGACGACAAAAATAGCAAACAAAGTGATAAAAACGAAGTAGTATATATGGACGATTCTTGTAGTCCCCAACCTCAACCAGAAAGCAGCCAACAGCAAATATCTCCATATGCTGTTGGTCCATTGCCAAGAGCTCCACCTAGAAAAAGGGCAACTACGGAAAAAAGAAGATGCAAGTCCGCAATTCTAACAGATACGCCAGAAAAACTACTTATAGAACAAAAGAAACTGGCACAGGAATTAAAGAAAAGAAAGCAAAAGGCAAATACTGTTAAAAAATCAATTTTAGCTGACGATACAAAAAAAAATAAGAAAAAAAGAAAAGTTAGTGTGGATGATGAAGAGGAAAAAACAGAAGAAGACTATTGCATTGTATATTTAAACCCCTATTCTGAAAGTAGACCAAAAGAGGTTTGGATTCAATGCCATCAGTGCAAGTTATGGGCACACGAAGCTTGTACATCAGGATTTCCGACATATTTGTGTCACAATTGTGATTCGGATGACTCCGACTAATTCCTCATTTTTAGAATGTCAAGAACTTGTTTTTTATTTAGCTATTTGTAATAAGAAGGCAGTATTACTTTGTTTATAGGATTATTTTACTTTGTTTTAACTTTGTAAAAGAATATTTTATATTACTTATATGTTACTTTTCTTAAAAACATATTTTTGAATTCCGATAATGTTTTTTTGTTTATAATTAGTCTAAAACACGTATGTGACAACTTACCCCATGTGCTGTGACAACCAGTCCGAAGAAGGTGTTGGTTGTCACAAAATTATATTACATTTATATAATTTTTTGCAAGGTAAATTGCGTAGTAGTTAGTAATTTGACTGTGGTGAATGAAGCCTAATAAATGTACTTTCAAAAGACATATACACATAAGTGTTTATATTATAAGAAGATCCTAAAACATAGACATATGTCTAAAGTGTGACAACCAGACCCGGTCTCCCCTACGTCAAGTCGTGCATGGTGCGATATAGAAGACAATAATACGGACGTAATAACGTTGAAAATATTGGAGAATTTAGTAAGAAGAGTGTTCGTGAATGTGTGGTGTGTGTCCTAATAATAAAAGGATTTTCAACATTAAACTTCGCTGATAAGCTTCAAATAATTTCCAAAGAAAGGGTAAAACCGCCTATGAAAAATTTAACCACAAAAATTAAAAACTGTATTAGACGTTTTTATCCGGAAAAACAATACGAACCATTTAAATAGCTAACAGGGTGTGAAAATATAAGTAAATTATGGTACTGGCTATGTTTACTTTTTGAAAATGAAAAAGGTCTCTGGAATAAAATTGGTTTTTCCGATTTAAACAATTTCCATAAAGCTGTAAAAAGACACATTATGTCCAAAGCGCATTTGCAGGCCGTCATAGAAGAAAAAGTCTTCGTCACAACCAGAATTGAACACGCCCTTAATAAACAGTTGGAAATTAGTCACCGCCAACACAATGAACTAGTCGATAAAAATAGGCAAATACTAAGAAGACTTATCGATGTTGTTTGTTTCCTCGGACAGCACGAATTGGGATTTAGAGGTCATGACCAAACAAGGGTTTTTTCAAATAGAGGAAATTTTCAAGATTTACTTAGTTTAATGGCTAAATATGATAATTGCTTAAAAAATCATTTAGAACAGTCTAGCGTTTTTCGCGGAATGTCGAATCGAATCCAGAATGATTTAATTTCCGCTCTTGCAACTATTATTCTAAAAAGAATTAAGCAGGAGATTGGCGAGGCGCGATTCATTGCTACTGTTCTGGACGAAACAACTGATATCACTTATTTTAGCCAATTATCTATAGTAATACGCTACGTTAAAACAGACGGAAGTATTCAAGAGCGATTTTTAGGTTTTAAGAATGTGTTCGAAAATCGTACAGGAGATGCATTATATACCATAGTTTATAACGTTACTAAATAAATTAATGGAGAGAAAAAATTAGTTGCTCAAAGCCATGATGGAGCTGCAGTGATGGCAGGACAATTAGGGGGTCTGCTGTGTTTGTCCATTGTTTTGCTCATAAATTAAATTTAGTTTTATCCCAGTCTATCAATCACATTTAAAAAATGTAAAGAATTTTTCGTTACTTTAAGTGGCATGGCTGCTTTTTTTTCCAAGTCTACAAAACGTACACAAGCTTTGGACTCCATTGTCCAGAAACGATTGCCCAAAGTAGCTCCTATTAGGTGGAACTATAATGGAAGACTTGTGTTAACAGTATCTGAAAATCGTGAATCACTGATTGAACTATTTGAGAATATAATAGAAAATAATGAAACGTGGGACTCAGAAGCAATAAATAGTTCGAGGGGGTTTTTGGACTGTTTGAAACGAGATTTTAATTTTAATTATTTGTTGAACATATTTTCAGAAATATTTCCATTCTCGGACAATGTTTTTAATATAATACAAATTGCTTTTTGCCTAAAAAAAGTGGATGATATTAAGTCCATGTTAAGCCAAAAAAGAGATGACTGACCTATTTTCGGAGAAAACGATGACGTTAAATGTAGAGCCACAAGCCAAGCGTCTTCGAACAGACAAGGTGGGCGATGTTCAAACATCATACAGACGCCTCTTTTATAAAATAATCGATCAAATTCAGCAACAAATAAACTATAGATTTAACGGTTTAAATGATTTTAAACTTCTCGAGCTCTTTTTTAAATCTCTTCTTCTTCATTATGGCCAGTTTTTCGACCGAGTGTTACTGCGATCTGAACTAAAAGTGATTTACAAAACTCATGACATTAGCGCAAAAAATAACGCTAAGGAACTAATGCAATTTTTAAAAGACAAGGAGCTGGAAGATGCTTACACTGAAGTGTCGAAATTGTGTGAATTAGTATTGACAATGCCTGTCACAAGTTCATCAGTAGAACGCAGTTTTTCAACACTTAATATAAACTTATATAAAAAAATATAAATATAACGTATAAAAAATTTCGTGAGAAATTCAACAGGGCAGGAGAGACTTTCGCATAATTAATCTATTTCAAATTTGTTATAGAAATATAAAATAAAAAGAAATAACATCAGAAAACAATGTGACTAGTCCTAATAGATTCAAAAATTACCTTAAATCCAATAAAAATTCACTGCACTTGAAAAAGAAAAATTACATATTTAAATAATCGCAATAAGGTTCAACCTAACCTAACCTAACCTCTATTTTGAAAGCTTGTATGCTTTCAATTTTTTTAATTCTTATAGGTAGTATAATATAAAGTTTAATACACAGATATTACTTTTTCCTTTGTTTCTTAATGACGCTTTATCCTGTTTTACTTCATCTCAATGCCTTTTGTATACGGATGACCTAAAATTTTAACATTGAAAACGTTTCTTCGTTTAATGATCTTGGAGTAATACAAACAAACAAAACAAAAGTATGCTTTATTGCCCCAGGAAAATTGTTACAATTTTATGGACAAACCCAAATTTATCTTAAAAAAAAAACAAAACAATCAAAAACGAAATATTGATCGGAAAAAAATCATATTTTTCGATAGGTCAATGCAAATACATAAATTGTAAATATAACATTCGTTAAGACATAACATCGCCGTAAAGCGGTTAATGAATCGAGGTCACTTTAACAATAAGGAAATAAACAATACATATACGAGATGAATATCTTCTTTCTTCACTATCAGACAGTTCATTCCCTATAAAAAGATTTTCAAATTCTATGCCAGCAGCTGAAACATGACACACAGCTATTCCTGAGATAAGATTTAAACCAATTTAACCACGGATTCCATAAAAATGTGCCTTGCTTATCAAAATTTCATGACTAACACAGTCAAAGGCTTTTGCATAGTCACAAAAAACTGAGGCGGTGGGGTGGTTGTTATTGAATTGTTCGGGGGATATTATCTCATGTTTAAGGAGAAATGGCATAAGACAATTCTTCAGTAATTTTTCAACGATTTTTGATAGCACTGGTAGTACAGCAATTGGGCGATAATTGTAAAAGTAAGTTTTTTCATCACTTTTATGAAGAGGAATAGTGATGGCTGTTTTAAGGCATTTAGGGAATATACCTTTTTATAAGGGATGTATTTATTAGTGTTGTAAGGGCCTCTATGACTGGGAGCAGCAGGTTCAGAAATATTTTAATTGATAAGCCATCAGTGTTACATGAAGATTTGCTTGTACGTTATTCATTTCTTTCAATAGTTCCATGCTGTTAACAGGGCTATCAGCGACATTTTTCGATGGAGGGAGAAACGAAAGAGCTTCCAAACTTGGCGAGATACCAGAGGTAATAATATAATATTTCAATCTGATTCAACTTTTAATCTTCAGATGGATAGCATAGTTCTAAAAGGTCTTGGACTGCTTGGTTTTATTAAAAGACATACAAGTTCATCAACAATACAAGGCCGCTTACTTGTCTATATAACTTCTTAGTTTTTTAGAGTAATGTTCCGTCATATGGTCTCTCATTTTATGCTCGTCACATTAAAAGAATTGAAAATGTTCAAAACCAGTTTGTAACACATCTTTTGAACACATTTAAATTTCTTTCTAGTAACTATAAAATCAGGCTTTTACTGTATGGCTTTAAAAGTTTTGAATGCTTCTTGTTATTTCTGGATAATGAGATAGTTCAATTGGGATTCACTACTAAATTTCTGGGAGTTGTCATAAATCATAAACTGAGGTGGAATCACCATGTCGGATACCTATTAGGGAGACTTTCTTCTGTTAGATATGCTTTTAGAATTTTATCAAAAAGTGTTAACTCAGATGTCCTTAGGACGGTTTACTTTGCAAATTTCCACTCTTTGGCATTGTGATATAGGGAAGAACTTTAAATGTGGATATAAAATTTAGATGTCAAAAGAGAATAATCAGAATTTGGTTTAAGATGGGTTTTAGAGACTCATGCCGTGGTGTATCCCGAGAAAACAAAATTTTAAATATATGTGGTGTATGTATGTATATATATATATATATATATATATATATATATATATATATATATATATATATATATATGTGTATGAAAATTCTTTCTAATAATCCTGCTATTTTCAATGAGCTGGTTAAGAAGCACAGCTACAGCACTAGATCTCTAAATTATAATTACCCTAAACATTGAACAACTTTGTATGAAAATGGTATACATTATATAGTAGTGTTAAACTATTTAATAGTCTACCATGTAACATTAAATCTATTGTTGATGATAATCTAACTTAAAAGAGCATCTGTGTTTGGTGAAACCTTATTCTATCCCAGGGTTTTTGAACTTGAAAATAGTGTGTTGAGTTGTTACTATATTGTTGTCTCGATCTCATTGTAGCAACTGCATATTCATATTCATTAAGTGTTTTTAATGTTTGTTTAAGCTAATTATTGTGTGTTTTTTTATGTATGTCTGTTTATATATTGTTGATACCATAGCTTGACAATTTTATAAAACAGACTTTTTACCATTTTTAATGACCTATTTCTCAGATGTATTTTTTTTCTCTCTCTTTGCATTTGTTATGTCTGTATAGTCGAATGCGGTCTTATCGTGCGGGTCCAAAGGTCATCAACATTATGAATCAAATCAGAAAACACAGTGATTACCAAAATGTTGTGTGATTCTTTTATCGAGCTATTAAATCTCGATGGGCTATTTACAAATATACAGGAAGAAAGAAAATACCTTTTTTTTATTATATTACACAATATTATTAAGATAGCCACTTAATATTATTTTATTTATTAAATGCCGAGGGACTAAATAAGAAAATTCGCTAATATGTATTTGGTTAAAAATTTTTGATTGGCAAAAACAAAAATACACAAAATGGCAAGCGCCTTAATAAAGTCGGAAGGCGGTTCGAATCAGTGGAACAATCCAAAATGTTCTGTTTATACAACCACTTAATGAAAGTGAGATTTTTTCATCAATAACCAAAAATTATAAGCCCCACTTGACCTAAAAATCTAATCACTTATACAGTGTCATTTATTTAAATGCGGGCCACCCCTGTGCAAAGAAAACTTGTTTTTTTTGTATTGTGATAACAAAAAAAAAATATTTTGCAAAAATATTATACACTTTTGTTAAAAACACAAGATAATTAGTTATTACTTCCCTCGTGAGATTTTTCCGGATCTTTACGTTTAAGGGTCCCTAGATGCCGGAAAACATGTTTTCTCAATTCCGTCTGTCTGTAGGTACGTCTGTCCGTCGGTCTGTCTGTTCGCGGCATAGCTAAAAAAGGGCCATACATGCGACAAATACAGGCTATATATATAAATATATATATATATATATATATATATATATATATATATATATATATATATATATATATATATATATATATATACATATATATACATATATATATATACATATATATATATACATATATACATATATATACATATATACATACATATATGTACATATACAGTGTGTATCAGCCAAATGGAATAAATTCGATAATAAATAAATGGGGGCGTGTTCGGAAAAACGCTTGGACCCGGCGATTGGTATTTTTAGTTGCTCATTTTCTCCAATAAAAACTTTTTATACAGGGTGTGTCCTGTAACAGTGGTCAATGCCAACTTTCTTATTTCAAATGCAACACTCCGGATATTATTTAATTGTTGGATTCTTTAGGAGATTCTAAACAAATTTTATGTTCAATGTCCTATACCTATCTTCAACTATTTCGGCAATATTAAGTGTTTTCAAATTTACTGCAAAAATTAAGATTAAAAAAATAAAATTATTTATTTCTTCATAATGTATAAACAAAAGTAAAAAGTTAATTTAGGAACTGTTGAATATGCTCGCCGCGAACGTCTTGGCAAATTCCTAATCTTAAATAGAAATTTCTTCTAACGTTATTTAGCATCTCAGGGGTGACCGATCTAATCGCAAGCGTTATTCGTCTTCTTAAGTCAGCTAAGTCGAGGGGTTTAGTTTTGTATACAACATTTTTAATATGTCCCCATAAGAAAAAGTCTAATGGCGTCAGATCAGGGGATCGCGCTGGCCATTCTATCGATCCTCGTCTCCCTATCCACCGATTTGGAAATATTCCGTTGAGGTACTGCCGGACATTAATTTGGTAATGGGGTGGTGCTCCATCTTGCTGAAACCATATCATATTCGCTGGAACTTGTGGGTTTGCTGGATCCGGATACAAATTTGTCAAAGTTGGTACGACATTATTTTGGAGCAGTGCTAAATAATTATCGCCATTCAAAATGCCGTCAATGAAAAAGGGGCCTATGATATGATCCCTAACAATTCCTGCCCAAACATTAACCTTTTCAGGATATTGAGTATGTTCTTCGCTGATCCAGTGAGGATTTTCCCTAGACCAATAGCGGCAATTTTGACGATTTACATGACCGTGAAATGTAAAGGTGCACTCATCCGAAAACAAAACATGTTCTAATTGAATAACATTGTTATCTAACATAGCCATCATTTGTTCACAAAAATAAGTTCTCCTATCATAATCGTCTTCCATGAGCTCCTGAGTTGGTATCACTTTATAGGGATGCATTTTTTATTTTCTTTTAATGTTCGAATAATCGACGAATGGCTAATATCGAACATTGCGGCGGCTTGTCGACTAGAAATATGTGGGTTTTCCTCAAACTCAAGCATAATATCCAATTTAGTATCATCATTTATTGAATTGGCAGCTGCTTTTTTTATCTGCCTCACATGTCCAAGCTCGCGAAACTGCTTTTCTATTTTACTAATTGTCCCTTGGGATATATGCGGCAAATTTGGAAATTTTTCATGAAATAAGCGAGCAACTTCCACTTGTGTTCGTGTGTTATCTCCATAATCAATCATTTGTAGAATTGTTATTTTATGTATTTCTGTTAAATGAACCATTTTTCTGATATTAGGTATTATGCAGTTAACGAAATTCAAAAGACTATGACACTGACAACTAGTGTCTAGTGTCTTGCAAAGAGAAAGGCCAGGCATTTTACACAAAAGTAAACAAAACTTAAAAGTAAACAAAACTGGCTCTTTTTGTTCCATATCAATAAAAAGGAACGCTAAAATGGTTTTTGCTTACATTCTTAATATGAAGACCATAAATACATATTACCATAAATGGTAAAGTATTGAGTGTGTTGTAGCGAATTTTTGTAATCAAATAAATAGTTCAGTAACCAGAGCCACTTTCATGAATAATAATAAATTCGAAACAAATAAAATAAAAATAAATTTGAAAACACTTAATATTGCCGAAATAGTTGAAGATAGGTATAGGACATTGAACATAAAATATGTTTAGAATCTCCTAAAGAATCCAAAAATTAAATAATATCCGGGGTGTTGCTTTTGAAATAAGAAAGTTGGCATTGACCACTGTTACAGGACACACCCTGTATAAAAAGTTTTTATTGGAGAAAATGAGCAACTAAAAATACCAATCGACGGGTCCAAGCGTTTTTCCGAACACGCCCCCATTTATTTATTATCGAATTTATTCCATTTGGCTGATACACACTGTATATATATATATATATATATATATATATATATATATATATATAAAAGTGGAAAATTCTTGGGTTTAGGTTTCAAATTAAATACCAAATTTTAATTTTTCATTTATTTGACGTGTCGCCCTGTAATTTAGGGCATCTTCAGAAAAGGTATGTAATTTTATAGTGTTGAATAGAAATATGTTTTAACGTGGTAATATTGTTTTATATACAGTGTGTCTCTTAAATGTTAATGTCTGTATTTTTATAATTTTAGCATCAAAAAAATTTTTCTGAACCCAACATTTTTATTAATTGTTTTCTATTACTCATTTTGTCACTGACTTGTCAATCTGACTTTGAAGCGACATCCCTCAAAGATTTTTGCAACTTCTGGTATTTATATGTTTATCCACTTTTCTCATATGAAAATATCATAGGTCTATTTAATTCTTCTTCTGAATTTTATGCGGAGGATATGATCACATGTAATGAAAGAAAAACAAACTAAAAAGTTTGTCATTGATAAATCGTATGACCTGCATGATAACACTGCTTTTGACTATAGAAATAAAAGGATTTCTTTCTTTCTTTACAATCTTGTCAATGGTATAATCAACTGTAATAGTCCATCAAAAATCAAATCAATAGTTTTATTTCTAGTGCCAGTAAGACGCCCAAGACAACTGCAATTATTTTATAATAATTATTATTATCATAGAACGTATTATGGTTTTTAGCTCCATTGCAAATTGGTTACTTTATACCTGTTCGCTAGCCCGCAGACCTTGTTCTGCCTTTTCCGTTAGATGGCGGGATGAATTTCCAGTGGAATTATAAGAATATGGGGCGCATTCACCAGATCGTCTAGAAATGTTATTACAGAAAAACATTTTAGTTTTATAGAAAAAATATTTGTAAAAACTGTCAAAATGGTTTAATATTCTTTCTTCTTACATTATCCATGGCAACCTTCATTTCTTTGAAATAACTTTTTACAACATTCAAAGCTCAGTATTTTAAAAATGGCTGAAGCAAATGAAATTATATAATTTTGACATCAGGAAGAAAATATCTTGTCAAAAAAATATATATAGGGTGACTCATAAAAAACATAGTTGCAATATTGGCAGTTTTTTGATGTTGTTTTGTTTGTTGTCATATCACAAAAAGATATTCCACGTCAAGTACTGTAGTTACACTTTTTTCTATTCTCAGAAAATAAAGGACGAAAATGCATGACAAAATACAAAAAAACACAACCTGTATCTCTAAAAAAGCAACTGAAAATAAAATGTAAATTCAACTTTCAGTTTTCAATTACCAAAAAAAACATTTATTTACTTGTATCCATATGGACTAGTGTAAAAGCCAGGACTATAGTGCATTATTCGAGGATTTTCCTTCATCGACCTAATCTTATTTTTGAAATCGTTAAAGTTCCATATAAAACCACCATTACAGTATCTCTGTTGAAAATTTGCTATTGTGCCAGAGTAGTTCGATATTTGTTCTGACATGTTCGCTATAATAATATCTTGTTCTCTCGCTTTCTGTTTTAGGAAGACAATTTCCTCATACAATGCTCTGAAAATTAAAATAATTACACAGTGTATAACAAAAGTCTGCAAGCTTCTAAATATCTCGGGAATTGCTCATCGTACTTTTATTTATTTATATGGAAAAATCGAAGAAATTGTCCATATTGCTCAAAGAGACCTAGTTTTAATAACAAACATAGAAAAAGACTCCAAGTCTCGGTCTCATTAAATTATAATTTTACAATTCACAACAAACATGACACGTGTTTCGCCCTTTCGAGCATCATCAGACCTACAAACAACACCTAACCTAACCTAACCTAACCTAACCTTAGTAAATAATCACACTCACAAATCCTAAAACAATAACTTACAAATAGAATAAAACACACTAAAGCACAACAAAACAAACAACTACTTATACATATTTGATGGACATTAAAATGAGGTTAAGTCTCACGTGAATAAACAAAATAAAATATTAAAAAAGTATTAAAAAAAGGATTCATGTCTCTAGACGGGATCGACAACAAGAACCCATAGCCAGCCCAGACCTTTGCCTATATAACTGTCCATTAAATTTGAAAAAATTTTGGTCAAAAACTAAGGTAAGAAGAGAAGTGAGGCCATCAATGAGTAACTGTGGCAAAGAAGATCTCGCCAATAAATCCCTTACCAGCTGAATACAGTCTGCGGGAGGCACACTAGGTAACAAATTCTTGACATCCAATGAAACTAATAATGCATTGTGCGGAATATCAACGTTTTTCAGGTGATTGGCAAAGTCGATGGAATTCCTGGTAGAATATGTGCTACTATGTGTGAAAACCCGTTACGTCCCTAAGAACTCTATTTAGCCAAGCTGAAAGTTTATAGCATGGGGAATCAATAAATGAAACCACTGGCCTCTTTATGAATCTTTGGCAAGCCATAAAGTAAGGGTGTTTTCGGATTCATAGGATATAATTTCTTTTGTCATGTTAAAATATTCTAAGGTTGTTAGAAATGTGTCCAGACTACTTTTTAACCTCGTAAAAAATGAGTTTGTTGGGTCTCTGTTTATTCTTTCAAAATCACCAGAGTTCAAGAAACCAATAACCCTGTCAACATAATCAGTTCTTTCCATAACTACTAAACAAGAGCCTTTATCGGCCTTGGTGCAAATCAGATCGTTGGATTTGATCTTATGTGCCAGAGATTTTAGGTGAGCCCTGTTGTAGTTACAGCCTGTGTCACTCGCAAAATTAGAGTTCAGAAAATTTATTATTTTACCCCGCAATATATTTTTGTTAGAAATGTCGGTCGTTTGAATAATACATTCGGCCTCTATAGCCAGAGTTTCTTTAATATCAGTATTGATGTTGTGGGAAAAATTATACTTAAGGTTAGAATTAAGTATATGTTCCTCTTGAGGAGTAAAAGTAACACCAGACAAATTAATAAAACGCTTGTGAAAACCAAAATTTGAGCTACCCAAACCTAATCTGTATTCATCAATATTATTGGATAAAAGATAATTTCTTTGAGCTAATTTAAGACAATGAATTTTCTTACCCAATATCCTAAACGTATTCTCACCGAAAGACTCAACCTCATCTCTAAAGTCGTGATCTAAAACTACAAATTCAATGTAGGATAACAGAAATGTTAAAGTTAGATAGAGATATTTGAGTTTAGAGTTTACTGAGTTCAAAGTTTTATAATGTTGTTTAATCTCTTCCTTGATCCAAACGGTTTGAGCTTTCTTCAATGCAGCTGATGCGGCCTTAGTATGAATCTTGCACTTGATTGTCACGAATTTAGGTGTCAATTGAAATAGTAAGCATCGTTGAAGGAACCAAATTTTTAGCAGCAAGTTTTTTCGTGCAATTAGGTTCTTTCTGTATGACTGGACAAGTTTAGCCTGACTGGCATTATAAAAATCGAAGAAATTGTCCATATTGCTCAAAGAGACCTAGTTTTAATAACAAACATAGAAAAAGACTCCAAGTCTCGGTCTCATTAAATTATAATTTTACAATTCACAACAAACAAGACATGTGTTTCGCCCTTTCGAGCATCATCAGACCTACAAACAACAGAGAGAACCTTAGTAAATAATCACACTCACAAATCCTAAAACAATAACTTACAAACAGAACACACTAAAGCATGAATGTCCGAAGGGGAAAAAGCTTGACCTTCTAGAAAAAATGGAAATAACCAAAGCTATAAAAAGTCCCATTCTCACTTGCGTTAACGATGTTTTTAATTTTGAACCAACCCTAATATTTAACAATTTAATGTAATAATAATTGTAGGCAACCTTCATTTCATTCACTAATTCATAGAGTGAGAGTTTTTGGTTCTTTTCTTCGACTAGTCCAGTGGCCTGTGGGTGGTTGCTTCGGCGTCTCACTCGGGTGGTCTGGGTTCGATCCCGTCTAGAGACATGAATCTTTTTTTTAATACTTTTTTAATATTTTATTTTGTTTATTCACGTGAGACTTAACCTCATTTTAATGTCCATCAAATATGTATAAGTAGTTGTTTATTTTGTTGTGCTTTAGTGTGTTTTATTCTATTTGTAAGTTATTGTTTTAGGATTTGTCAGTGTGATTATTTACTAAGGTTCTCTCTGTTGTTTGTAGGTCTGATGATGCTTGAAAGGGCGAAACACGTGTCATGTTTGTTGTGAATTGTAAAATTATAATTTAATGAGACCGAGACTTGGAGTCTTTTTCTATGTTTGTTATTTATATGGGACTTGCCATAAATTGGTATTATACATTTCTAAAAAATACGCAATATTATGAGCAATACAAACCTATAAATTTATCACAGTTTTGTATTGAATTTGTATTCGAATGTGTAAGTCTCAGCTTTAAAATAGATAATACAAATTTTAATTAATGTAAGGACGTAGCCGAGGCACGCATCGGACAAGTGGCCCTTCAGAAACGTACACTACAGAATGCTAAACATTCCAAATGGTACGCATTCGCAAATAACGTCAAACAAATAAATAATGAAGTCAGTAACTCTAAGAAAAAATATGTCAGATCAGCAAATAAAAATTACCAATAAGAAATATTTTCGATTGAAATAAAATAATAGATGAATACACAACTACACAATTACATAAACAAAAACTAACATCAATATGGGCCAAAAAGAAATTACAAAACCAATCCGGTTAATTGCCTTTTCAGCTGCAAAGTGCTTAGTCCGAAAATATCATATTCTGAGAAGTGACGATTGTAATTGTGAACCAGTCGGTCAACAAATGCGCTAAACCCATAATTTGTATGGTGGTACCTTTCAACAAACAGCTGTGATTGTCTTGTTCTTCTAATAGACACTAAAAAATAGGACTGATCCAAGCAGCACTTCACAGTCAATCCCCCCATTCACCAATTTATGCAAAAAGACCAGAAGTGCCTTCTTTCTTCTAAATTCAAGGGTTTGAAGGCCGCAAAGAAGAGCTCTAGTATTAGATGATAGACCTTGATATGGGAAATGCAATTTATGTAAGAGGTATTTTGAGAACCTATTTTGCACCTTTTCAATGGATGTACACTGGTATGATCTCCATCTATTCTAAAAATTATACACCCAATTGCTTTGGTATCAGTTACGTGTTTCGCTAAAACCCTTAAGTACAATATTATTAATTTGTAGATTAAAAGTAAGATTTTCATCAAAAATAACACCTAGGTCCGTGAAAGAACTAACAACTTCAAAGTTTACATTATCTATGAAGTAAGTGGAGGGTATAGTATTAATACATTTATGAAAACGGAGCACTTTACATTTCGAGATGTTAAGAGAGAGATAATTAGTTCCAGCCTTCAGAGTGCAGAGGATTGGAAGGACTGGTGAGAAGAATTTTAAGTCCCTGCATATAAAAGACATTTATTAAAGATATTATATCATTTATAAAGAGCAGAAAGAGAACTGGACTGTAAAACAATATGTTGATAATATCTTTCCACTCAAGATATTTTCCAAAAAACTTATTTGCTGTAATTTCAATTTTGTCAAAAGCCTTAGATATATCAGTCTAAATTATGCTTGCCAGCCTCAACCGATGTGACTAAGTAGTTTTGAAATATTGCAAGATTGATAGTTGTTGAACGACCACGATAAAAACCATGTTGCATACTCGTAATATAGTGTTTTAAAGACTCATATATATGTATTTGCATATGTTAAAGAAATACCTCTGTAGTTCTTCATATCACTTTTATCACCAGATTTGAAAATGGGCAGAAGGGTAGAAAACTTCCAAAATTCAGGAAAGGAACCCAGATTAATGGATCTCTGAAAAATTATACATAGAGGCTGAGACAATGACTCACAGCATCGTTGCAATAGAATAGTAGGAATTCCATCAGGGCCAGCCTTCTTGGAAGGATCAAGGTCCTTTAATTTGCTGTAAAACAATATGTTGATAATATCTTTCCTGAATAAGTTATTGGATCAATTTTACTAAAGTCTAAATTATGATGGTAAGTATAGCAAGATTGAAAGGGAGTAGCAAAAGTATTTGCAATGTTATTTGATCCAATGATTTCTTGTCCGTCAAAATTCATAACACTGGGTAGATAGTCCCTTCTTACACATATGAATTCGAAGTTTAACCTCACGTCTTATGTCAGAATAGGCCAAATAGTCATCATGTTTGTCGGTCCTTTTATATCTTTTGTATAAGCATATCTTTTGCCCAATAAGCTTTTTTAAGGGAAGGTCAAACCATTTGGGACATTTACAGTCGGCCAAGATCTTCTTAGGGATACAATTATTGAAATGAATTAAAACCTCATAGAACTGTTCAACCATTCTGTTAATATCAGGCTCAGACAATAAGAATGACCAGTGGGACTGCTTATAAAAAATATCCAACTTGACAAAATTTGCTTTATGAAACTGGTAAACTTGATTTCTATTTTTTATCGGCGAAACATATTAATTTCATACTTTTCTTTAATTGCTGGATGATAGGGTCAATCTGTACAAGAGGAAAATTTGAAGATGAAACGAAAACACTAACAAAGTCATCAGCAAATAGCAGATCTAAAATTCTGCCCATGTGATTGCAAAGAGAATTCATTTGTGTCAATTCAAGAAAACTCATTGTCACAAAAAGAGTTTCAGAAGCTAGGGACGGACGACATTTTGGAACCAGTGAATTGTCTTCATAGATCCATTCCACTGAAGGAAGGTTAAAATTCCCAAGAATAAAAAATGTATGGTTATTGAATCTATTTCTCAGCGACTCACAGGTATTGCAGAAAACATTCATGATAACATTCCTAGTTAGAATTAGGTGGAAAATATACACATCCTAGCACCAAACTTGCATTGCCTGCCTTCATCAGAACTCAAACAGCGTCGAACTCGATACGAGCAGGAGTAACAATCATAGAAGCCTGAAAAAAAGAAGAAACGGCAATCAATACGCCGCCGCCGCGTTGACACCCTAGTTCCTTATAACTTCTATCTGCTCGAAAAACTATATATTCATTTTTAAATATTTCATTGTTAGAAATATCCCTATTAAGCCATGTCTCGGTGAGAAATATTACGTCATAGTCGCAAGACATGACGCTAAGAGAAATTTCATTAATTTTGGTGCGTAGACCCCTGAAATTTTCGTAAAACATGACAAGACTACTATCTGCTGAAGATCTGTCATTAGCACCAGTTACCATTTCTAATTGTGAGTTGGAACGTTGGGCAGTTGACAAACATTTTGCTGGCTGTTATTATCGACGAAATCATTATTCATCTCCACACCTGGTGACGATTGAGAGAAAGAGGAAAATAGCCTGCGTCCATCAAAAAACAATCGAAAGATATACGAAAAAAGCTCAGATTTTGTTGCATAATCTAAAGCTCCGTTCCGTGAATTGGTTACCAATGGTAAGAAACATGCATGGGAACCGGTTATCGTTGACTCAATAAATGTATTTTGTTGTGCTATAAAGTCGTTCTACACTGGACGATTATATCGTAGAGGGGGGCCAATAATGAAAAGATTAGTGTCTTTTGTTTTCTCAATCAAATTGTTGAAGGTGTCTTGTGGTATTTTTTTGCCCATAATTGGTTCATATATGCCGGTAAACAACAGAACACAGTCACTTTTAGAAAAACCTTTACACAGAGAAATACATTCGCGAGAGTCTTTCGAAGTTTACCCTATCCAACTGTTGACAATTTATATCATATCTGTTGTTAGTGATTTTTTTAATAATTTGAATTGAATCTTTGACCACCGCATCTCCAATTATCAATATCTGGGGTCATCTTTTTTGTTTTTCTAATTGTTGTCCTTTTGGAGATGACTTCCTTTCATCTGAGTTCCCGACTGGTAACTTTTCTATATTTACCGCACTTCTTAACTTACTTAATTCAGATTGGTACCAGTCATTGTCTACCTCCAATGCCTTTAAGCTAGCCAGCATTTCTTTCATGGTTTGATTTAAGTTGCTTAGTTCGTTTTCCAATTTCCTTGACCGTACCTGTTCATTGATAAATTTTTCCCTTAAAGTATTTTTTCTTCTTCAAACCTGGATATCTTTTTATTTAACGTTAAGATTGTTTCGCGCGATTCCCTTACTTTCTCCTCAAAATGCTGCTCTGCCTCTGCAACATCTTCTTGGAAACTCAGTGAATTTTTTCAATGCCCAAGTAGAAGGGATTCCTTTGCATTAAGGGTGGCAATTAAATTTTTTATTTCTTGTTGATGCTCAGCAAGTTGTTCATCCTTCTCACAGATACTCCTTTCATAAATTTGCTCTTGGGACGTCAGAGCTTGATTCAGTGCCCCAAACCTTTCCTCAAACTTCTCGAATTCAGTGAGTTTATTTTCTTTACTTATATGATTTTCTTCACACTTCTTAAAACAGTAAACTCAGTGATTTTCTATTACTTTGCAATAGCTTCTTCTGTTAATGCAGCTGAGATGAAAGACGTTGCAGCATACGATACAAACTAGACTAGAAAATTCCTTGTTTACACAGCATTTGAAGCACCAAATTATTTATAAAATTAGAGAGAAAAAGCTAAACTCAACAGAACAAACAACGTATAATTATAATGACAAGTATGGCTCTTTTAACTATTTATCGTTCAAACAGCAGTGCAGCTCCCAATAAAAATTTTAAGACATATATTTCAGCATTAAACTCAACACTATGTTATGTGATGCAACAAAATCAATATATTTTAATTTGTGGCGATTTTAATAATAATAACTTAATCGAATCACCAGAAAAATCTGTTCTATTCGACTTGCTGGAAAGTTTCAACATACAATCCATTCTCCCGGTTGAACCAACTAGAGTAATTTCGAATCAGACCCCCTCAGCATTAGATTATGTAATTGCAAATCACCCAAACTTTAATGCAATCAAGTTTGAAGCGAACATCACAGATCATATGGCACAAAGAATAATATTTCATTTGAATACCCTTCTGAAGAAGCCCTCATTCCCCAATTTATATTTTTTTTCAACTTAATTATCACTTATCTAGAACAGACCTTAGTTATCTATATAATACTACAGATGTTAATGAATCATGGACTTATTTTTGGCACAATTTTCTACATTGTTTAGATATTTTGGAGTGGCTTACATCATACCTTAATGACCGTCATCAGAATGTCCGTTTTCAGGGGGAACTGTCATCTAAACTTGGGATAACCGCGGGTGTGCCTCAAGGATCTGTTCTTGGACCGCTTTTGTTTTTGATATATGTTAATGACCTGCCTTCCTTCATTCGCAACGGACAGTGCACCTCATTTGCCGATGATACCACAATTTTATGGCATCACAAGAATCCCGACATTCTAAATGATATGGTGAGGTCTGACCTGCATAACATACAAGAATGGTGCAAAGCGAATCATCTGTCATTTAATGTGGCAAAAACCAACATTTTAAATTTTAAATGCCACATAAATGAAATTTTGTTTGATGGTCAGACTATGAAAAACATGACAGAAAACAAATTCTTAGGGTTTTTTATAGACAATAAATTGAAATTTCAGGTACATATTAATAACTTGTACAAAACATTGAGTTCTGGATGTTATGCCGTTCGTACAGCCAGAAATGAATTAAACGAAACAGTGGAGAGGAATGTCTATTTTTCAGTTATCGAAGCACATTTAATATACGGAATATGTTTTTGGGGCTCTTGCTGCAATAACTTATTTCGGTCGATTTTCGTACTGCAGAAGCGTTCTATAAGATACTTGTACTGCATGAAACCTCGTGATTCATGTAGGCCTGTATTTAAATCAAAAAAAATTCTGACTTTAGCAGGTCTGTTTATATTGGAGTCAGTGTGCCTGATGCACAAAAAGT
Organism: Kuschelorhynchus macadamiae; assembly: GCA_030620095.1. NCBI lineage: Eukaryota > Metazoa > Arthropoda > Insecta > Coleoptera > Curculionidae > Kuschelorhynchus > Kuschelorhynchus macadamiae. Next base: position 149,219 of record JAUTXW010005370.1, on the reverse strand, counting down.
ATTTGGACAGAATTCATACCGTGTCTTTGGTGGGCACCCGCAGCTCTTTCAATATTGGTCTACCTATACCTTCGTCAGCTCTAACTAAAAATTCTATTTTTTATACCTCGAAAAAGATGTTTAATAACTTCCCAGTCAGTATTCGAAGCATCAGTAATTACAGATTGTTTAGAATTAGGGTTAAGAATCTAATGATCTCTGAGGCTTTTTATAGTGTTGAAGAATTTCTGTCTAAGAATTTTAATTAATGCTTCTTATGATATGTGTATATTTTGTACTAATAATTATACTTTAGGACTTGCATATGTTAAGTGTATTAAGTATGTTATTTTAGTTTCATTTTTTTTTTTACTTGTTGGACAGGATATATTCATATTCATATTCATATTTATTGTCAAAAAGACTTAAAAAAAAAAGTATTAACAATGTAAGCGTATGTGTAACTTTATTTCAGCATTTCGTGGAATTATCTCACCACAACAACATGGCTTTCTTACTGGCCACTCTTGCCAAACAAACTTAATGGTGTATTCTGACTTTATCAGCTCTGCTATTGACCAAGGTTGTCAAGTGGATGCCGTTTATTTTGATTTTAGAAAAGCCTTCGATCGGGTTGATCAGAACTTGCTTATATCCAAGTTAAAGTCATATGGAATATCTGATCCCTTACTTTCATGGGTTCATAGCTACTTGCATGATCGGACTCAAGTTGTTAAAATAGATAATTCCATTTCTGAAATCATCAAAGTTTCATCTGGCGTTCCTCAAGGGTCCCACTTGGGACCAATATTATTTTTGATTTTTGTCAATGACCTATCATTGAAGCTTGCTGATTGTCACCACCTAATGTTTGCTGATGATCTAAAAATCTTCAGTCTTATCAACCATGAACCTGACTCTACTTTACAACTGAATATAGACAAAATCTATTCATGGTGTCAAGAAAATCATATGGACCTGAACATCACAAAATGTAAAATTATCTCTTTTTGCAGGAAAAAGCATCCAATCCAACACACATATATGATTAATGGCATAGAAATGGAACGGGTTAGCATGGTAAATGATTTAGGGGTTGTCTTCGATTCTGAGTTTCGGTTTATCATTCATATTGATAATGTGGTCGCTAAAGCTTTTAAATTATTAGGTTTTATAAAGAGGCAGTGTTGGAACTTTAAGAACACTGAGGCTTTGAAATCTCTATATTTCGCTTTGGTTAGAAGTAATTTGGAATATTGTTGTATGATCTGGGCCCCATATTACCAGGTTCACATTGAAAAGCTTGAGCGCGTACAGCACAAATTCGTAAATTTCTTATTGTATAAGTTGAGTATTGACAAGTCAGACTTTGTATATGGTGATCGATTGAAATTGTTGGGTTTAAATGATTTAGCAACACGAAGAATGATTCTTGCATTGTGTTTTGGTCATAAATTGCTAAGTGACAAAATTGACTGCAACGACTTACTAACAGCTATTAATTTTAAAGTTCCATCGCGTATTATGAGAAATAGTGACCGATTTGCTCTTAATTATGCGCGTACAGACGTCGGCAAAAATTCTCCAATTAATAATCTGATGAGGCTTTTCAATTCCCTGCCCACAGATTTTAACTTTGACACTAGTCCATGTAACTTTAAGAAGAAGGTTCTAAACTTGCTGCGACCTTGAAATGTTTTATGTTTTGCTATGTTTGTAATTACCATTGACAATGTTCTAGTATTTTTATATATTTCCACATGACTATTTTACTTTAACATTTTTACTTTCAAAATTGTTTTAACCTTAATCATAGTTTAGTATTGGATAGAATTAAATTTAACAATGATTTGTAGCACTATTTGGGCTCTGCCTGTAATGTGTACTGTTGATAAATAAATAAAAAAATAAAAAAAAAAATAAATAAATAAAATAAATAATTCTTAACATTTAGTTTACTAGCAACATGCTCGATGTGACCCTTCCATGTAAGCTGGCTATCCACATAAAGGTCCAAAAATGCTGCTTGATCTGTCCTGTGTATTTCTACACCATCCATTTCAAGAATAAAGTCAGGCACAATACGTCTCTTATAGAAGGGCATATACTGAGTTTTACTTTTATTGATCAATAATTTATTGCCCGAGCACCAACTTTTAAATCTATCAAGTACTCGATTAGCTAGTAGGACAAGGGTATCAAGCCGTGGATCCGACAAAACGATCGAAGTGTCGTCTGCATATAGAACCACACTTGCACTGTCACCCAAACCAAGGTAATCTACCAAATCATTCATAAAAAGTAAGAAAAGTAGTGGCGATAATACACTACCTTGTGGAACTCCGTATTTTCGTATTTTAGGGTCAGAAAGAGTAGTACCTATTTTTACTTGAATTTTTCTTTCCTGTAGAAAGGAGTTCTTATCTATGCAATCAAATGCACTTGTCAAATCAAAGAGCAGTGCAATAGTGTAATAATTTTGGTCAATTGAATCATAAACGAATTGGACAAAATTCACCGATGCTGTAAGTGTTGATTTATCTTTTGTGAAACCATGTTGTTGTTTTTTAAGAAGTTTTTTGCTATGTATAAAAGAACGAAAACGTATCGTTAATATCTTTTCGAAAAGTTTGGAGAAAGATGACAGGCCAGTTACTGGTCGATAGTTCTCTATCAGTAGCACATCTCCTTTTTTTGTGAAATGGGATGATTTCTCCACATTTTAGTCTGTCGGGAAAAGTGCCTTTATCTATGAACAAGTTAAAGAGGTAACACAACGGATATTTTATAAATTCCCAGATATTGTCTAGGGCCCTAATAGGGACATCGTTATTGTTGCAGCAGGCTTTTTTGTTTTTTATCGATTTCAAAGCCGCTGACATTTCATCAATATTTATTGGTGACATAAAAATAGACTCTAGATTATCAGAGATGTAAGTCTCAAAGTATTGTGCATTTGATGGCATGGTATCGAGCCTGTCATTTATGTGTGATGAGAAATATTCACAAAAACTATTAGCTATATCATATGGTTCCACCAAAATATTATTTTCACCTTGGATACTAGATAGTATTCTGTTACCCCTCACTCGCCCCAGATTTGTGTTAATTGTCTGCCACACTGCTTTAGATGTGTTTGCTGAATTTATTATTTTATTTTGAAAAAAAGCATTCTTTGTGGTTTTAATTTTAAACTTAAATGATTTTTTGGTTCTCTTGTAGAGATCGTTAAGTTCTTGAGAATTTGTGTTTTTGCATAGCCAAAAAAGGTTTTTTAAATCCTCACTATCTTTTAATATGTCTGGATTTATCCAAGAGCTAGAGTTTAGTGTCGAGGTGGTTATTTTTGATATAGGACATGTAAGGTCAAGAATATATATTAGGGTGTCATGAAAGTAGTTCCATGCTTTGTTCACATCTTGAATAACATACAATTCAGAGAAGTCATTCCTGGACAGGAAGTGTTTTAAGTTAAACAGGTTACCGTTACTGAAAAGCCGCTTCAAAATTGGACATTTAGAGGTTATTTGTATAGGTTTATTTTTGATATTTTTTATATCTATTATTTGACCCAAATGGTCTGCAACATTTGGTTCAAAATTTTGTGCTGTAAAAAGATTTGGATTGTTGGTGATTACATAATCTACCGCTGAAGGTGTACAGTCAAAAGTTATACGAGTTGGTTCAAATGGAAGTATTGATTTTAATGAGAAGCTTTCTAGCAAGTCCAACATTTGAATTTTAAAAAGCGAGTCTGTCAAGTAGTTAACATTCCAGTCCCCTAATAAAACAATATCCTCATATTTTCTGCTAAGATAACTAAGGAATTCATTAAAGAGTTTTATAAAAATGTTAAAGTCTGAGATAGAGTTAAGGGAACATGACCTGTAAATTGTAGCCAGTGCTATTTTCTTATTAAAAACTCTTACCTCAACAGATGAACATTGAAAATAAAATTCTCTTACAAAATTACGAGTACATATAACTTTAAAATCACTAAAATTGTTTTTTATATATATTGCGACTCCACCATGTATGTGTTCAGATCTACAAAAATGCGCTGCAAGTTGATAGTTCTTTATTGGAAACAAAGAAATTTGGTCAGACTTCATCCAATGTTCTGAAGTACAGAGAATGTCTGGGGATTCTCGAGAAGTGAGTAGCTCAACCTCTGCCAGTTTAGATGAGATACATTGTACATTCACATGAACTATACGAAATTTGGTGTTATTATTGCTATTGATTGTTTGCTCTCCCATTCCTGGGTTTATAGTTGACGGAGCAGATATTTCTGTTTGTGTATGAGTTCTGACCAGGTCTGGGACTAGGTGCTCCTCGAAAAAAAATAAACTTCTTCACTAAAATACCATTTGGCCAATTTGATGAGTTTAGAATCAGTTGCTCCATAATGGGTCAGTATCAATTCGGAAACTGGTATAGTCCTCTGATTGGATAGTATGGATGAATCTTTTTACTGAATTTTAATCTTGTGTATTATGTTGTTATCTATAATGACTGATAATCATTGTTGCAATGTGATGTGATATACTTTTTTCTTCTTTTTTTAGTTTTTTTTTTATATTTTGTGCAGTTTTATACTAATGTTGTATAATTATTTTCTTTTATTGAGGAATTTGACTTTGGGCTTTTTTGCAGTGAGTTAATCATACTTGTCTCAAATTCTTTCTTGCCCATTCATTTATTTATTATTTTGATTGTTAACATATTTATTTATATAGCTTTGTCATTGAGTACTTTTTACTTTAGACAATAAAGCATATTTTGACTTTGACTATAGCTTGTCCCCTAAAAAAAGTAATTATAAAGACCGCTCTTCCAAATAAAGAATGGATAAACCCAGACCTAATTAAACAGAGCGAGAACTTAAAAAATTTGTATTGGTTGTGCAGATCTTGGAACACACCAGAGTCAAAAAACTTATACACTCGGTCAAAAAAACTATTTCATGAACAGCTGGCTCTACAGAAATCAAATTCCTACAAACACAAAATTTTAGACTCCTCATATAACTCTAACATGATCCGGCAAGTAATAAATACTAACTTAGGAAGAGTAAAAAAGTGCTCTAATCCCACAAAATTAGTATCTAACAATAATTACATAATAAATATCTCTGAAATATTTTGCAACAAGTGCAGAAAACCTAATATCAACAACCTTGGGTAAACATAATATTGATTTTTCAAATTGTACAACCAGTGAATTTCATATCAGGTCAATTTTTTTAACACCACTGAATGCGCACGATCTCCATTCAGCTTTAAAACTGTTAAAAAACAAAACAGCCTGCTCTGGTAAAGACGACATCCCAGTTATGGCATTAGAAAAAATATGGGATTATATTAAACACTCATTATGCTATATCTTTAATTTATCCCTCGAAAAAGGTATATTCCCTCATGAGTTGAAGGTAGGGGAAGTTATTCCACTTTATAAAAAGGGTGACAGGAAAAAAATCGAAAACTATCGATGTATTACAAGCCTGCCTACCTTTTCTAAACTTTTTGAAAAAGTAGTTTTATGCAAGGTAGAACACTTCTTAAACGCAGAAAAATTAATAAGTAACAAACAACACAGTTTTAGAAAAGATTGCTCCACTTCTACAACTGCTTTTGAGCTATTAAATTTTGTTTATGAGGGCTTGGACACATCAAACTACGTTCTTGCCATCTTGTTTGACTTAACTCGAGCTTTTGACTGCTTAAATAGCTCCTTTTTATGGAAGAAATTATATGCATTGGGGATAAGGGGAGATATCAACAAATGGTTAGTGTCTTATTTAGGGGAACGTAAGATAAAAGTTAAGATTGGAAATGTTATCTCTACTATACATAATATAAAGTGTGGTGTACCTCAGGGAAGCATTATTTCACCTCTACTATTTACGCTTTTTATAAACGATCTGGAAAATTTCTTGCCTCTCTCACTATCAAAAAATAGAATAATTTTCTATGCAGATGACTGCACTACAGCAATGTCTGATAATAATTTCGAGAAATTGGAAAATAATGCCAACATAATTTTGGTTGCTTTATGATGTGAGAAAAATTGCCTTATTGTCAACGAATCCAAAACCTGCTTTATGACATTTTGTATAAGAAAAGATATGCCTCGGGTTCCAAATTTGTTATTTGTTATTAAACTGCAAACATAATAATAATAAAAAATATGAATTATATAAAAACATGTAAGTATTCAAGAGATTAAAACACTTAAAAACACTGGACTTAAACAATGTGTACACAATAAAAATAAATAAATAAATACAAATAAAAAACACTGGACATAAACAATGAGAGTACTATTACAAATTCAAAACGACATGACCTTTTCAGACAATACAAAGAACAATTAAAAATGCTCAACGATTTTTGCATTGGCCTTCATCCTATTCAAAATGGAATTCTAAGCCTTCCAAAGTATAATAGTGTTCCAGGGCAAAAGGAGTGGTACATCTTAAAGAACATGCAGAAATGTGAATTCTAAACCTTGCATGCAACTCCTGACTATTTATCATTTCAGTTAGAACTTTTGAAGAAACCGTCTGTCTAAATTATTCCTAAGGTGCGTCATAGTAGTTAATCCCATTTGAAGAGTTTCATAACTGACATTTTCAGTTGGAATCTTAAGTTTAAAATCTATATATCATAGGAACTTATTTTGGACGCGTTCAATTCAATTTTTTCCCACCGAGACATGCCTTAATGGGGATATTTCTAACAATGAAATATTTAAAAATGATTATATAGTTTTTCGAGCAGATAGAAGTTATAAGGAACTAGAGTGTCAACGCGGCGGCGACGTATTGATTGCCGTTTCTTTTTTTTTTTAGGCTTCTATGATTGTTACTCCTGCTCATATCGAGTTGAAATAGATTCAATAACCATAAATTTTTTATTCTTGGGGATTTTAACCTTCCTTCGGTGGAATGGATCTATGAAGACAATTCACTGGTTCCAAAATGTTTACCGTCCCTAGCTTCTGAAACTCTTTTTGTGACAATGAGTTTTCTTGAATTGCAACAAATGAATTCTCTTTGCAATCACATGGGCAGAATTTTAGATCTGCTATTTGCTGATGACTTCGTTAGTGTTTTCGTTTCATCTTCAAATTTTCCTCTTGTACAGATTGACCCCTACCATCCAGCAATTGAAGTGAAGTATAAAATTAAATATGTTTAGCTGATAAAAAATCAAAATCAAGTAAGTGTTTACCAGTTTCATAAAGCAAATTTGGATATTTTTTATAAGCAGTCCGACTGGTCATTCTTATTGTCTGAGCCTGATATTAACAGAATGGTTGAACAGTTCTATGAGGTTTTATTTCAGGGTATCAATAATTGTATCCCCAAGAAGATCGTGGCTGACTGTAAATATCCCAAATGGTTTGACCTTCCCTTAAAAAAGTTTATTGGGCAAAAGAATTGCTTATACAAAAGATATAAAAGGACCGACAAACTTGCTACTATTTGGCATATTCTGACATAAGACGTGAGGTTAAACTTCGAATTGATATGTGTTATCTTACATATGTCACACAGACTGAGCTACTTATCCCAGAAAACCTTAAATACTTTTGGTCATTTGTACGAAACTTAAGAAGGGACTCCAATCTGCCCAGTGTTATGAATTTTGACGGGCAAGAAATCACTGGATCAAATAACATCGCAAATGCTTTTGCTACTCACTTTCAATCTTGCTATACTTACCACCATAATTTAGACTTTAGTAAAATTGATCCATTAAGTTATTCAGGAAAGATACTAACAACATATTGTTTTACAGAGGCAGAAATCTTTAATAAATTAAAGGACCTTGATCCTTCCAAGAAGGCTGGCCCTGATGAAATTCCTACTATTCTATTGCAACGATGCTGTGAGTCATTGTCTCAGCCTCTATGTATAATTTTTCAGAGATCCATTAATCTGGGTTCCTTTCCTAAATTTTGGAAGTTTTGTACCCTTCTGTCCATTTTGAAATCTGGTGATAAAAGTGATGTGAAGAACTACAGAGATATTTCTTTACTTTCACATATACCAAAGCTCTTTGAGACAATTATCACCAATGATATATTTGAGTCTTTAAAACACTATATTACAAGTATGCAACATGGTTTTTATCGCGGTCGTTCAACAACTACCAATCTTGCAATATTTCAAAACTACTTAGTGACATCGGTTGAGGCTGGCAAGCAGATCGATGTTATTTACACTGACATATTTTGACAGTGTTTGCAATCAGCTTCTGTTATGGAAATTACAGCAAAGTGTGGAAAATATCTTGAGTGGATCAAATCGTATTTATTTAATCGTCGCCAGCAAGTCAACATATGCAGTTCAGTCTCCAGGGAGATTCTTGTGACATCGGGTGTCCCGCAGGGTTCGCATTTGGTTCCAGCTCTCTTTCTGCTCTTTATAAATGATATAATATCCTGTTTCAAATTTTCCGAATGTCTTTTATATGCAGACGACTTAGAATTCTTCTCACCAGTCTCCTCAGACTCCAATCCTCTGCCGTCTGATATGGAAAGGCTCGTCAAATGGTGCAGTACTAATTATCTCTCTCTTAACATCTTGAAATGTAAAGTGCCCCGTTTTCACAAATGTATTAATACCATACCCTCCACCTACTTAGATAATGTAAACCTTGCAGTTGTTAGTTCTTTCACAGACCTAAGTGTTATTTTTGATGAAAATCTTACTTTTAATCTACATATTGATAACACTGTACTTAAGAGTTTTAGACTTCTGGGTTTTATAAAGCAACATACGAAACACGTAACTGATACCAAAGCAATTGGGTGTGTCTATAACTCATTGGTTCTTAGTGTTCTAGAATATTGTTGTACAATATGGAGGCCATCATACCAGTGTCACATTGAATTGAATTTAGAAGAAAGAAGGCACTTCTGGTCTTTTTGCGTAAATTGGTGTATGGGGGGATTGACTGTGAAATGCTGCTTGGATCAGTCCCGTTTTTAGTGCCTATTAGAAGAACAAGACAATCACAGCTGTTTGTTGAAAGGTACCACCGAGCAAATTATGGGTTTAGCGCATTTGTTGACAGACTAGTTCACAATTACAATCGTCACTTCTCAGAATATGATATTTTCAGACTAAGCACTTTGCAGCTGAAAAGGCAGTTAACCGGATTGGTTTTGTAATTTTTTTTGGCCCATATAGATGTTAGTTTTGTGTAGTTTTATCATTATTCATGTATTATTTTATTTCAATTGAAAATCTTTCTCATTGGTATTTTTTGTTTGCTGATCTGACATATTTTTTCTTATAGTTACTGACTTCATTATTTATTTATTTGACGTTATTTGCGAAAGCGTACCATTTGGAATGTTTAGCATTCTGTAGTGTATGTTTCTGAAGGGCCACTTGTCCTGTGTGCATCGGCTACGTCCTTACATTAATATCATTTTCTCCAGCAGGATGTCGTGAGAGACACAATCAAAGGCCTTTGTCAAATCACACATAGTAATAATAGAGTGTTTCTCACTTTCAAGGCCCCCGACAATGCCCCCAACAATATCCAGAATGACCCCAATTGTTGAACACCCTGACCGAAACCCGAATTGTAAAGTATCAAGCAGAGAGTGTTTCTCAAAATATTTGACCAATCTCTCTTTCAACATTATTTCCATTACCTCGGAGAATATTACAATTATCGAAACTGGACGGTAATTGTCAATCAGCTCAAAATCACCTTTTCTAAGTATTGGTGTAATTTTTGAAATTTTAAATGCACTGGGAAAAGTTCCCTCAGAAAAACACTTATTTATAAGCCTGGTAAGGGGACCAACTAAAATATCCAATGTTTGAAGTAGCATACGTCTATCTAAATTATAAAAATCAGTAGCGTTGCATTGCTTTAAATTTCTGACAACATCAAAAACTTCAGTTTCAGCAGTTGGATATAGAAAAAAAATTATGCATTATTTTTGTTCATGAGGTCTGATGCCTTCTGTGTAATAGAGGGTAATGTTTTGATTATGTTTTCTGCAATTGAGCTAAAATACTCATTAAAACCTCCAAAGAAATACTGTTTCCTGAAATAGGTGTTTTATGTTTATAAGAAAGCACTTAAAATGTTGGGATTTGTAAAAAGACATACAGGGGACATTACTAATAAATTTGCTCATTTCAATGAATTACAGATTCAACTCGACCAAACTGGCTTCCAGACTGTACAAATATTGACACACCAGCACTAATGTTTATGAACAACATATTGACAACATTAAATAAGCATGCTCTATTGCCAGAAAAAGAATAAAAGAGATCAATCATTATCAACATAATGACTTGCAAGTTTTTAAACAACAAAGAAACAAAATAGTGGTTTTGATTTGATAAGAATGAAAAACAAATATTACGAGGAAAAATAGATGTATGTATAAAACAGTTGATAATAGATCTTGATCAATATTAAATACATGAAATAACTGGAAACACGGAAAAACACAACAGGATGGAAACCTTTAAAAACCTAGATCTTAAATAATAACAAAAATGATTTCGAAAATGGCTAATAAGAGTAATAAGCAAAATAGCACTGATGGTATAACAACAACCATTTTGAACCTGTCATTTGAAAGTATAGGGGATCAGCTTTTTTACACTTAATAAACACAAATTTGGAAAAGTGGGAAATTTCCAGTTTGTTGAAAAAAAAAAAATGCAATACATTGAACTGTGCAGAATTTGAACCTATAAATATGATACCAGTACATAAAAAGTTGCAAGGCATATTTGTGGACGTCATAACAATAATTTTCAAGCATTTGATAGACCAGCGGGTATTTGTGGAAGACATTCATGGCCATGAAACTCAATCTGGAGTAAATTTTTCTGTATCAAGTACATTTAGTCAAAATAGTTTATTCCACAAAAGACTTGTTAAATATAATAAACTAGCAATAGAGATTAAAAATTGTACCTCAGAGGGGTATTAATATATCTAGGCAAAAGATTGCTATATATAATGCACATATATCACAATAAATGTATTATAAAATATTTAAGCGTTAAATTATTATTTTTTGATTTTTTTTGTATACCAGATTTATTCAAGCTTGAGACTATTAATAGAGATTTCATTTAATTTCAAAACTGTTGAATTTAGGAATCAAATATATCTTAGGACACACCCTTAGAATTAGTAGAATAGGAAAGTGTAACAAAACACAAGGTATTCCATTTAAAAATTAGTGTTCCTATCAATTACTGAAAAATGGTTAACTTGGCAATGTTGCAAATGTCCCCTACAGCTTCGTGACCTTTCAATATATGGCTGGTCCAAATTTAATTAAAATTCGATGTGCGATTCTCGAGACATTTTGGCTTTTTTATTTAAAAGAAAATACAGTCATTGGTTTTACCTCAATAAATTCTGTAAATTTTCATCCTCACTGACTTGACTTGCAGCTTCATGTTTGGACGGGGGATCCCAGAAATTTGCCTGTGCTAATACTGAACTAGCATTCTCACTACTATGATTTATATTCATCTTTGAATAAGCTTGAGACAAAAGCTAAAAAAAAAACATATCTTAGAGTTAGTTACTTTTATTTACTTTTTACCCGATTTAGAAAATTTAAAAAAAAATAAACAAGAGCATTTCATTTAAAATACATTAGAAAATAAGCAGTAAAACTAGAAATCACTTACGTTTTTTTAATTCATTTAGACCTAGTTACTAATACTATTAACCAACCTTATCATTTTATGCAATTCTAATTTTATAATTTTTTATCTTATGTACACAATAAATTAATTTTGAATTTGAATTTAAAGATTTAACTTACCACCACATGTTGCTGTAAGTTTTGTTCAAGATGTCTTTGCAGTTCTGGGTCATCCTCAAATTTTTCATAACAGCCAACATTGACAAATTCACACCTAAGTTTTTCGTGGTCAGGTAATTCTGGGAGCCTAAAACCACAAAGTAGAATGTATTTTCCCTTATCAAGGAAAGTGAAGTATGACCCTATTTAGTTCATAATATAGAACATATATTTATTTATTATTATTATTTTCTTTTATGTAGGGAAGACCTAATATATAATGGTAATTCGAAACATATTTTATTTTTACAAGTTTTTATTTAACTTGATTTCTTCTTATGTTGGTCTTTCCGGTTCAAAATTTGGCACCCTTATGTATCTTCTCCAACAATGCAACGATTCTTAAAAGGCTGAGGCGTAAGTTGTCACCCTTCTTGAACTAAAACCTCAAACTTTTAACAAAATATTTAAATTTTGAAAAGTTCTCAGGGAGGGTGGGGTTTTTCAGTAGCTTAACTATTTTTTTTAAAGAGTTTTCATTTTTCTGCCTTCAAAAATGTCAAAACGGGCCAAATTTTCTGGCCATAAAATATTTTAATACCCTCCCCAGGGCTGTCAGGGACCTTCCGCTGAGGCAATTTAAAACCAGAGTGAAGGAGTTTTTACTGGCAAAGGCCTTTTACTCATTTGGTGAGTTTACAGATGGTGACATGTTAGAGTGTTAGTATGTTTTTTTATTTATAAATGTTTTTATTTTACTATTTTACTGTTTTTACTATTTTGACTGATTTTAACAACATTGTAAGTTAGTAACAGATATGACTGTATTGATGTAATTTTAAATATGTGTAGTTTTAGTTAAATATATTATTAACAATTTTATAATTTTATAGAGTTATCAAATTCTCAAGTTTTACTAGATTTATTCAATTTGATTTGTTATTGTTGACTTATGTATGTTGTTGTAAATGACATTAACATCAATAAACTAAACTAAACTAAAACTAAACTAAACTAAACTAAAAATGTCTATATATGCCAAGATTTTCGAAGCCTTGAAGTGTTTTTTTTTTATTATTATTATTATTATTATTAAACATACGTTAACAATTGTCAGACATATTGTTATAAATATAATCTAAATAGGAGCCTAATAACTGGAAATTGCACCTAAGTGAATGAACACTTGTATGTACACAAGTATTATCTTTGAATTTATATTGAGAATACAGTTAACCTCATGCTAAAGCTGTACAAATAAAAATTTAAAAATTACATCAACAACAAATATAATTTCTTATTTTAGCAAACCTTATAAATATAGATGTTATCCTATTGAAATAGAGCTTTAAATTTATGTAAATATTTAAAAATAAAAATCCTACAACTATTATTGAATTTTTTCAGTCTTGGCAGGGATTTCAATTCTAGGGGAAGCAAGTTATACATTTTGGGACCTAAATAAGAGAAAGATCTCAATTTTTTTGATCTATTGTTTACTGGCATCTCCAATTGTTCACTGACCTTAGATCTAGTTTCATAGATGTGGTTTATAGTTTGTTTAAATTTAGTAGATTTTTTAATAAATGAGCATGTTGACAGACAATATAATCCTCTCACATCCAATATGTCCTCTGAATATATAAGCCTGGTAGTATATCGCCTATTTTTCGAAATATAATCTTAAGAATATAATTTTGAACTACATTTAAAGGCTTTAAGGAATTTTGATACAGACCACCCCACACCACTATACCATATCGAATTAAAGATTCAATAAGGGCTTTATACACACACAACAACAACTTTTTACTTAATATCTCTCTGAAAACATAAAATTTGTACACTAGTTTCTTTATATTTTTTGTAATTCTAAGTACATGATGATCCCATCTGAGATTACAGTCAATAATTACACCCAAGTATTTTGTATATTCAACCTCTAGAATATCACCATCAAAGTTGTCAATATGAATGCTTCGGAAGTGTGGACGATTGGCTGCTGTGATGGAAAAGGCTATGTAATTCGTCTTTGAGGTATTTAAAGTTAGCTTAAATGTGTCTAACCAATTTTTAATTTTGCCCATACCTTGAATGGCAAAATCACGAACAGAAGTCCATGATGATCCTGAAAACAGAACTACAGTATCGTCAGCATAAGACAATAATGAGCCATTGTCAATGTCAATACTAGTTAATGAGTTGATGTAAGTGATGAAAAGTATGGGCCCCAATACAGTGCCTTGAGGTATTCCCATTGTAATGTTAAGTGGATCGCTGCAAACATCATTAATTTTGACAATCTGTGTTCGACCGCTTAAGTAACTCTCGAAGACGCTTAACGCGGTGCCCCTGACCCCATACAAACCCAAAACGTTAAGGAGAGAGCCATGAGGCACCGTATCAAACGCCTTGGCGAGGTCCAAAAACACAGCAATGCACTTATTGCTACTGTCAAGGTTGGAAGTTATGCTGTTGGTTAATTCACAAATTGCATCGGTAGTGCTCAAACCGTTCATAAATCCAAATTGACGTTGAGATATGATATTATTTTGTTGAAGAAAGCTGACCAGGCGATCTTTAAGACATTTTTCAAAGATTTTAGCAAATGTGTTGATAACACTTATTGGACGGTAGTTATTTACATCAGACTTGTCTCCAGCTTTATGGACGGGTGTTATGATAGCAATTTTAAAACAACTTGGAACTATGCCTGTTTTAAAAATTAGATTAATTATATGAACTATTGGATTTATTAAATATATGTGAAAATCTTTAATGATTTTTGTAGTTATTCCATCACTTCCTGGAGCGCAGTTATTCTTTAGTGTGTTAATTTGTTTTATTATCTCATTTGAATTGGTAGGCTTTAGAAAAATTGATGATAAAGCAGTGAAGTCAATTCTAGAAAAACTAGAAGGAGCATTAATTTTTTTGTACATTTTAAAACCTATGTTAGTAAAGAAATCGTTACAGAAATTGGCCATCTTCTTATTATCATCAAACTTTCCATTGTTGTTTTTGATTTCCAAGTTTAATTTATTTTTTGTTGTATTTTCATTTGTTGCGTTTGAGATTATATGATATATTTTTTTAAGATCATTCTTACTATTTTCGATTTCAGTTTTATAATAATCATATTTTCGTTTTTGTATAATTTTATACAAATTATTTCTATAATCAGTGAATGTTTTTTTTTTAGTTTCATCTTGATATAATAAAAGTTTTTTTTTCATTTTATCTTTTGTTTTAATGGAATTAATGATTCCATTAGTAATCCACGGTTTTAATTTTTTATGCTGTTTATTTTGAAATGTTTTTTTAATTTTAGATTTATTTATTATTTCAGCCATTATTTCTAAGAATTTTTGTGTAGCAGTTTCTATATTTTGAGCTTCCAAACCACTAAACCAAGATTCAGCCTTAAAAAGCTCATCTAAAATTTGATAATTGATTTTGGAGTAAGTGAAAATTTTAGCATCTGAAGTTTTATCAGATCGAATATTGTGCTGACAGGACACACTCAACATTACAGGATAGTGATCAGTGAGTGAAGAGTGCAGAACAAAAGAAGAGTATTTAAGATTAGTCCTGAGATTCCTTTTAACAAAAATATGATCCAATATGGAACTAGTGTTAGAAGTTACACGAGTGGGGTTGTTAATAGCAGACAAAAAACCAAAGTGTCCCAATAGTGTAGTGTAGTCATTTACTTCATTGTTTTCTGCTGCTAAATTAATGTTCATGTCACCAATTAGAATCTCTATTTGATTTGTTGAGTTTACCGAATATAAAGTCTCAAGGTCTCTAAGAAAGCTAGGAATGTCTGTAGAGGGGGGTCTGTAAAGACATGAAACGCCCAGAGACACACCATTAACATCCAATATAATTCTACTTAGTGTAACTCCGGAATAGTCTAATTTTATGTTATTTTAAAGTGTAAGGTAGATTTTATCTAAACAATAGTACCATCGTTTTGATTAAGCTTTGAATTGTTATAAAACATATTGTACCCATCAATTTTAATTTGTTCATTCCCTATTTGCCAAGACTCGGTAAGTACTATAATATCACAATATTTAAGGTTGTACGATTCTAAGAAGACCAATAACTCATCAAAATTTTTTGTGAATACTTCTAATGTTGAAATGTAAAATGCTAAAAAGTTTATTTTTAAAGTCTATTTTGGTTTTTATGGCATCACAAGCAATGCTTTCCTCCATTATGTCCTCATTACAAATGTCAAGGTCGTTTAGAATCTCGATTTCTTGTTGACTAAGGGCTGTAGCCATAATCTATTTTGCTTCTTAGCACACTAACCAGATACTGATAGGAGGGGCACAGTGGGTCACTTGCACCATGGTCTATATTGTAGTTGGTCTTGTACCGTTTGTTAGCTTTTAAACAGTTACTGCATTTCTTGTGTGATTTGGGACAATCACGCACATCATGATCCTCACCACAGCACTCACAGACAAGGCTGTTAGGACATGTATCAGACTTGTGAAAATGCTCCTGACATTTAAAGCATCTTATTATACTAATATCTTCATGAATGGGGTATCTCTCCCAACCAATAAATATCTTCTTCGCAGTGATACATTTATGGAATAGGGATGGACAACATTCACCATAGAGCGTGCACATCTTGTTTTTCTTATTTGTTTTAATGTATGTGATTTCTAATTCTTCTGTGTCTTCTATAAACTCGTTTTGTTCTCTTATGTATTTTTTCAGTTGCTGTTTATCCAATTCACCTTTATATCCGGTTATTTTAATCCGTGGTTTCCGCATTTTAGTTATTTTCACATCATAATCAGTTAATTTGTTTTGGGCTTCTCTTTGAAGAGTCTCAAGGTCACTTTTCTTCTGGCATTTAACAATCATGGATCCATCTGAGGTGTTCCGGGTACCTTTAATTGCAATTTTTAATGATGAGGGGTTTATGTTCCTTTGGATATCGGTTTTAGTTTTTGTTATGTCTTGCTGCTTTTTAGGTTTTATTATTAGATTTGGAATATTAACATTAATATTTTGCTTTTCCTTATTTATTTTGGTAATATCACTATATGTATTTTGGTGGATTAAATGGAAATCATTTTGTTTATTTTCTAATCCTTTAATCTTTTCTTGGAGAAAAGTGATGATCTCCTCCTTATTTAAGATGATTTCTGACTTATCAATAATGGTATCTTGTAATAATTTGAGGGTATCCAAACTTTTGCATTTTTTACAATGAAATGTCATAATACGGTCTCGAAGTTGTAAGACTCTCACTTCCGAAGCTGACAGGCCCGCACAGGCCTTACACAGACTTAACCTGCACCCATCACAAGCAAACGATTCTGTATTTTTCTCATCACAACTTGTACAAGGCATGTTTATTCGCCTGTTTGAAGGTTAGAAATCATTTTTACCTAATAACTTAATTAATTTAATTTTTCCTGGTATAACTTCAATTCCACAAAGAAATTTGGAATTATTTTATATTCTAGGAATGCTTTTACACTAATTAGTTGATTAAATCTTAAAAAAAAAACTATTTTTCGAAAATTTCAATTATTTAGCGTGTTGATGTAAACATAACCTTTTGTGAACATTTACTGAACAACATGGGTTTATTCCTAATAGATCAACAGTCACAAATTTGTTGACCCTTCAGGAATATGTGTTGGATGCCTTGAAGAGGCGATGTCAGGTTGAAGTTATATACACCAACCTCTCTAAGGCACTCGATACGGTTAATCATGTTTTAATTTCTAAAATAGGAATCGGTGGTTAACTGTTGTCATGACTTAAAAGTTTTATTGCAAATCGTAAATAGATAGTTAAGATCAATAATTGTTTATCATCTGAAATAAAAAATACCATCTGGTATTCCACAGGGTGGTCATTTGTCACCCTTACTTTTTAATGATATTGTTAAGTGCTTTTGTAAATTGTAAGATCTTGTTATATGCAGATGACTTTAAGATTTTTAAAAAAGTGTCTTTTAAGATTGCTTATTGTTTCAGGAGGATTTAAGTAGATTGGTTGTTGGGTGTGAAATGAATGACTTAGAACTTAATACTGAAAATGCAAGGTAATGGGTTTTTTTCAGAAAAAAAAAAACCAATCATCTATAAATATACCATTGGGATGGATAATCTAGAGGATGTTTCAATTGTTAAAGATTAAGCAATTAACTTTGACCCTATTTTAAGTTCTAAATATCATTATAACTATATTGCCATCAAAGTATTGAAACTTCTTGGTTTCATGAAGCATAGCCCCATCTGAAATTGAAAATATTAACTGTTTTAAAGTTATTTATAAATATGCTAGCAATGTTGGCTCTCCCTATTACAGATGTTATAATTACTCCCTGGAAAAAGTACAAAACAAGTTTTTGCAATTTATTTCTTTCAAGTTAGGGATTCCTTCAGAGCAGGTTGTATAGAATCAAATATTGATTCTTCTGAACTTACTTACATTGGAAAAATGATGAATATTATTGAATGTGACTTTTTTGTTTAAGCTGATTAAGGGATTTATAGCGTAATTAAGTATTTTTACTGTGGTTATAGAATAAGTTGGTAAAATCTGTAAAATGGTTGAACCATTAATAAACATTTATTTATTTATTGTTTTACATATCTCTTAAGAAAAGAAGTAATATGCTAATAAGTTAAATAATAATTTAATTTCATACACTAATATTTTTTACTTTTTAGTTCAATAGTTTATAAATAAAAGCTTCATTTTAAAAAGATTTTTTGTATATTGAAAAACTGAAGAGACATTTAAAATTTAATATTTCTGTCTACTGTCTGTATTTCCTAGAATATTTGAAGCTGTATTGATGGATGAAATTTTTGAGCATATGAACATCATTTGACTCGAGAACAGCAAGGGTTTTTTTAAGAAAGATCAGAGGCTACAAATTTATCTGTATATTGGAACTTCCGTATCCAGAATATTGAGGAAGGATGTCAAATTGATGTGGTATACACTGACATATCTAAGGCCTTTGATAGTGTATGTCATAACTTACTTCTAGAGACATTAAGAATTTATGGAATGGGTGGTACATATCTGAATTTATTCAGATCCTATTTAACCAATCGGAAGCAGTATATTAAGATAAATAGTGTAACATAGAGACAAATCAATGTTAAATCAGGACTACCACATGGTTCACACTTAGGACCAATATTGTTTTTGCTTTTTATCAACGATGTCATCAGGATTTTTAAAAGTCTTTTGTATGCAGATGACCTCTAGTTCTTTTGCGTTATTAACTCTGTAGAAGACTGTAAGATGGTTCAATATGAATTAAATGAGCTGGTCCTTTGGTGCAAAAATAACAACCTCAATATTAATAAATGTAGAGTAATAAGCTTCTACCATCAAAAGATACCTTTATTCTACAATTATGTTTTAGAAAGACAATTTATACAGCGAGTTGAAAAGATTAATGACTTAGGTATAACCTCTCACGGAGAAGTGACATAATGAACATATCGTCAATGTTGCTTCGAAGGGCTACTGAATGTTGGGTTTTCTTAGCAGAAAGCGCAACCATATGGATGATATTGGTACTATAAAATGATTGTACAATTTGCTTGTTAAAAGTATTTTGGAATACAACAGTATAATTTTATATTGCTATATAGACATACTATATAGCACTTGGATTCAGTTGGTTGGACTGGACAGCCTGAAAAAATATCAAGAGAATGCCATGGTCTTCTTTCTCCACAAAGTCGTCAATGGTAATATTGATTGCACAGAGTTGCTTTCTAACATTAATTTCCGAATCCCCCAGAGATAAACAAGAAACAGGCACCTATTCCAGGAAACACCCCACAAAACTAAATATGGCTTTCAAAGTTTTATTGAACAATTAATGAAAAATTGCAACAATAATTTTTCATAATTCTCTACAATCTTTTAAAAACAATGTTTTAGTTTTTTAGACTTTAATTTGTAAATGTGTGATTACTTATTGATAGATCCTACTACTAATTTTATTGTAGCCTTTAGGAAATAATTTGTACCATTTGGAGAAAGATCGAGAGACCTATGGGATTATTTCTACAAATCCTCAACTGTCCAGTTAAGCTACTGGTAGTTAATATTTTTCAACACTAAAAAAATGTTAATTACCTGAATTCACACACCAACAAATGTGCCTCCACATCTAAAGGGGACAACTCAACCAAACATCCCCTCACAATATTTGGACACTTAGTCCTCTGTTGGGATATCTCCCTCCTAGTAAAATTATCAGGGAATATATCTTTGTCCTTGTTCAGCTTCATGTTATCTACTGGACATGCATTCTCCTTCCTAAAAAGTACATCAAAATTTTAAATTATTTTTAAAATGATTAAGGAAGTGATTTATTACAATTAGGATGAACTCATTTTGTTGATGACTCATAATTGACCAATTATAAAAGAAGCTGAACATAAGTTACATTTATAGGTAGAAATGTGAAATTGTAATACATTTCAGGTATTAACAATATGTTTGTTTTTGTGATAACATTTTTAATTTTAATTTATCTCATAGGTATGTCAATTTATAAACCAACATGTGAAATATACCAAAATAAACAGAATGGGCAGATATAAAAAAAACACAAAACTTATTATTTTAAAATATTGGAAACTGTTTAAGTCTCGGTTTAAGTTCAATAATTTATTTTGAACACAAGTGCACAACATCTAGAAGAGTGTTTCATTCCCAGTGTATTTTAGATCAATATTTATTTCTATATAAACCAAATGCTCATTGTATCAAAAGAGTACCCTTAATTAAAGATTTAGGTGTTACTTTCGGTCATAATTTTAATTTCCCAAGTCACACAGATTCATGTAACATGTGAAGCTTTTGAGATTTATTTTATAAACCTGGTGAGAATTCAAAAACTGTGTACCTTAATGAGGTCAATGCATGATGTAAAAAAACTTACTCCAACCATTCCTGTATGCAATTTCTACAGAACCGGTGACCACAAGACGTAAGCACAGGATCTCTAAGCCACGCTAAACAGATGGGGCATTCAAATCTTGCTTCGGGAGCAGCAAATTCATCTATAGAACTTTCCTGTGCCACTTCAGAACTATTGAACTCACCAGCAGAGTTCAATTCGCCAACAACCTCTTCCTTTCCTTTCATGTTATAGTTGCCTTCAGCTGCCATCGCTACGATATGCTCATAATTATTTTAAATATTCGTTAAGTTGGTTTGGGAGACTGCCCTTTTTTCTATATTACATAATTTTGGGGCTTTGGGAGTGTTCTTTTTCCTTAATAGTTTATTCACTACCTTGTAGCAGGATTACAATTTGTCATATTTTTTGACCCCTGATTTAACATTGACAGATTGATTATTGACATTGAAATATTATAACGCGCTCTCACTCTTTTAATTCCTATGATTTTAGAAGAATCTAGCCAACTACGAAATGTAGGCAGCTTATGCTTTTAAAGCTGCTCACAAGTGTCTTGCCAGCTCAAAAATAAAGGCACTCAAGTTTGGTCAAACTCAAAATCTTATTCAAAACTGATGTCCTGGAGATCCGTGAAACAACACAAAAACTTACTACACAACGAGACTCTGGGAAAAGCTCCATATTTTACAGAACTAGTAATTTTTTACTACAGCTCTTTCCCGCCAATGTTTGTTATTTTTTCTCGCATTGGTAGATTTTGGAACGCTGATCATGAATCCGAAGTCAAACCGGTTCGGCAACATTTTGTTACCCAGTTATGCTTCTTTAAAGTCTCAAATTACGCTTTTTAATGGTTTTTCCTTTTTTCCCCCGGAAATGTCTTCTCTTTTAGCATACATTTGCTGGAAGTGATATTAACTGCGTAATTATTAAAACCTATATACCTATTTTATTGCGCTTGTATGACTAAAAACCCCAATAATAGAACAATAATATCAACGTTTCAAAACCTATGGTTTTTACATAACATAGGTATCGTAAAACCGTAGGTTTTTTTTTGAGGTTGGTTCTACTGAAAATTACGCATTTGAATTTGGAAATGCCAGTTTCAAACAAATGAAAATGAGAGAAAAAGTCTACTTTTTAATTTGTAATTTTTAGTGTTAATTGAAATTGGTGGCGCTATTCGATGATACAAATATCTAAAAGAATATTTTCACAAAATGCAGTTTACTTTAAGGTAATTATTTACTTTTTTACACTATCATCGGTTACTAATGATTTGTTTGTATTTAGAATATTTTTTGGGTCCTGATCCCGAATTCGAAGTCAAATTTTTTCTTTCACATTTCGTTTTTGAGTTATAATATATAAAATTATATATATTATTAAAAACCAATTTACTTTTTTTCTTTCTTCTTTTTTATGAAAATCCGCTGGATCTGTACGAAACTGCTACAAACAATTATATAAAGACGTAAAATAAACTAAAATATCTATCAAAAAATTGCCGTATTTCAAATTTTTTGAACTAGTGACTTTTTATTCATGTTGGCATCTTGACGTCATGAAACACCATCGAGATACAACTTTAAAGAAAAATATTAGTTGATACAAATTAATTTTGGACACTTTTGTTACATAAATATGTAGAACGGTACCAACAGGAGCTCGGAGGCACTAAATGGATTAGTACCTGTTAAAGCTCTAACATAAAAGGTGGACAACAGCGAAGTGCATCACTGGCGGATGTTAGACTTCCGCAAGTAATGCATTTCGCTGTTGATTAATGTTGATCGCCCTTTGTATTATGGCTTTATCGGTAATGACTACGGTTCCTAACCTAGTGCTAACCCGTTACCAATTCATGTAGTGCCTCCGCGCATATGTATATTAGAAAATCAGTAACATTATGAAAAAAACACTCCTTCAGTCTTTCGAATAGCCTTGTGGAAGGCAGACCTCTGTATTTTTAACATAAGTGGTTCCACGTGAACGTGTAAGGCCTAGTTGTTCCTGCATTCTATCCTGTTCGTCTGCCCAGTTCTACGTTATTAACTTAATGGGCGCTATGTAGCGGGAGTAGAAGAGTTGATACCGTGATACCAGTAGTACTCTCAAATCATTTAATTGAAGTCAAAATGCATTTTAAAGATTTAAAAAAGAAGGAATAAATTAAAAATATATTTAGAAGAATCGAGGTGTGTCGGGAGTAAATCATCTGGGAGGACCGCCTTAGCTCTGTCTAAGCCCTGGACGAGGCACAATCTAACTAATATCAGCACTAAAATATATGGAAACAGATGGAAAAACTTTCTGGTAGCGTAGTGTAAAAACCATACATTTTAAAATTAGGTTCTAATTGGTTTTTAGTAAAAAAACTGCATTAAAATGGACATATTCCAATAATTACACTGTTTACTATCACTTTCATCAAATTTATGTCAAAACAAAGGATATTTTCTAAAGAAAAAAGGGAAGTCCATTAAAAAGTGAAATTTGAGATTTTGAGGAAGACTAACTCGAACACATTTGCCGAATAGATTTAACTTCAGATTCGTGATCAGCAGTATTGCCGGAATATTTTGATAAACGGTAATAGGTAGGCGTTGGAAAAGGTAATAGATTTTGAAGAAAGGTAACAAATTCTTTTTGAAATTTATTTTAGTTGAACACTGGCTTTTGACAAGCAAAAAAAAACTTGCGTTTATTCCGTATACGGTGATTTGGTCATTTAGCCATTCTCCCACATAAATAATTTTTTTTGCTCATTAAGGCTTTTATAATTTTTTTTATTTAGAGCCTTGAGTAAAAAAGGTAATAGATTTCATCAGAAGGTAAAAAAGTAATAAATCTCTCCAAAAGGTAACAGATGTTATAATTGTAATAACCTGGCAACACTGGTGATCAGCGACCCGAAATCTACCAACAAGCTAAAAATCCCGAAAATAGCGTTAATGAGCTGTAGTAAAAAAATACCCAATTAATTTAGCAATAATAGAGGTGGGAGAGTCAGGAGTCTGTTTTACTGCGTCGCCGATTTTGATAATTTTTTGTATATAAGTAGATTTTAGGGTTTTGATTACAAATCCGAAGTCAATTTTTTTCGGTTATGTTTCGTTTTTGAGTTATTCTTCCTCAAAATAAATATCCTAGACTCAATTTAATTTTATTTTTTCATCTTTTTTATGAAAACTTGCTAAAAAACAGCCGTACCATCAGACTTTTTCGGAAACGTTTCCTTTTCAAGATATTCGCCATCAAATTTCACAATTTTATACACCATAGATATATAAATAAGAAGTAATACACACAGTTTTTCATATTATTTTCTTGTTTCCTTCAGTAATTTTTATAAGAAAACGGTTGGCTTTATAATTATTAAAGTATCAAAATTACATATATTTTCCAGATTGTATAAGTGTATCTGTTAAACGTTAACTTTAATAGGGAATTTTTTCGATTTGTGTTGGCAACAGTTTATTATAGATATTTTGTTAAATTGACGGATCGATACCTGGTGTTAACTCGGTACCGAGTGGTATCGATATACCTAGTACCTCCGTGCTGCTGCGCTTCGGAGCCAGGCGATTTGCTAACATGATACTGATCAACTTATGTAACGAAATATCTAAAATAGACAGTACCAAAAACTGATACGTTGATAAAATTTGTCAAATTTTAATTTTGAATATTTTTTCGAATGACAATGGTTGCCAACATAAAACACAAAATCAAGAAAAATTCCTTATTAAAAATGGCATTTACATCTGCTTATAGTTTAACTGGTGTGATTTTTGAGTAGTATAACGTTAGAAATTGTTAAATATTTGGAATTTTGATACTTTAATTATGTATTCAACCGTTTTCTTAATAAAATTACAGAAGGAAACAGAAAAGAAGGTGAAAAACTATGTGTATAGCATTATGTAATTTGATGGCGTATATCTCGGAAACTAGGTTCATCAATAAAGCCCAAATCGGTGATGGTACTAGTTGATGATAGATAACTGCCAAAAAAAAACTTCAAATACGTGATTAAAATTTATCAAACGGTTAACTGGAACTGCTGGAAGACGTGACAACAATGTGCGCTATAGATTTTTGTCACCTCGTTGACGTAAAAAAAGTAGACTTGGAGACTTGGACCAATCAGCTGACAACACGACCAAAATTTTAAATGTTTGGCTAAAAAGCAAAATGTTGCTTTATTGCTTTAGTGTTGTTTAGATAAGGAAATGCTCAATAGTTCAAGATCAATCGAAAAATATGACAAGTCCAATATTCAGTGATATTATGGGTAACAACGTCTGGTTCAGGATCACCCCTTATTTGGTCTTGCTGGCTCTGGAGACAATTATAGACGTTTCAGAGTGTTTGACCCAGGCGGAGATCAATAAACATTTAGAAATGGGAAAAGATTATCTTTCCAAGGGGCAGCTGGGGGACGCGTTAAGTCAGTATCATGCTGCAGTAGATGGAGATCCATCGAATTACCTTACCTATTTTAAAAGAGGTACTGTATATTTAGCTTTAGGCAAAGCAAAGAATGCATTAGGAGACTTTGACAGGGTATTAGAACTTAAACCCGATTTTACCGCTGCTAGGATTGAAAGGGGAAACATCCACTTAAAACAGGGCAGTTACGACCTTGCCCAGTTAGATTTCTATAATGTCTTGAAACTTGATCCATATAATGCAGATGCAAACGAACTAATACAAAAGATTGATCCTGCCAAGGAAAGAAAAAGAAGTGCCGAATATTATTATGGTCATAATGATTACGTGAGTGCCATACATTATTTAACAGAAGCGATAGAAATGAGCCCCTGGGCTCCAGACCTGTACGAATTTAGGGCCGAGTTGCACCTAGAAAATGGAGATGAATTAGCTGCCATTTCAGATATTAGGGTAGCCACCAAACTTCAAAGTGATAATACAGAGGGTTTTTTAAAACTGTCTCAAATGCTGTACCGCATCGGCCAAGCAACAGAATCTTTGAAGGCTATAAGGGAGTGCTTAAAATTGGATCCTGAACACAAAGAGTGCTTCTCTTTTTACAAAAAAATTAAGAAAGTGGAGAAGTTTTTGGTTGATGCTGAAAGTGCTTTGGAGAATAAAAATTATGCAGAAGGTGAGTGTTTTTTATGTGCTAATGCCAAAGAGTATGTAATGCAAAAAAAAAGGGCAATTAAATATGTATGTATTCCATACATTTACAAATTCAACAACCTAAATATGCTTATATTAATTAAAATTGAACAAAGTTTGTTTTGCTACTGTTGATGCAAAGTCTGTTTGATTCCTTTATTGTCTTTAAAGAACAAATTCTTGTTGACAAAGCAGTCTCTTAATTTTAACAAAAATTAGAACAATATAAAACAACAAAAGAATAATAAAAACAACAAATATTAAAATAATAAAAGTAACAATAATTTTTTTAATTGTTTCCTAAATTTCTTCTCACTTTGAATTTCTGTCATATTTAAAGGTAGGTGATTAAAGATTCTTGCTTACGTAGAAAATTGAGTTTTTAATTTGAGTAGAAGTTGAAGTGGAAGTGTTTGTCTGGTTCAGTGTTTCATATTATATATGTCAAGGTTAACATTTTTTGGGATCAAAACAATAGTTTACAGGACTCTCTAAAGTGAAACTTACACATATATCTTAGTGCTCTCTTCTGTAAACGAAAGATGATATTAAACAAACCACCAGAGCATATTCCCCAAAAGCATATACAATATTACAGATGAAAATCTATTAAGGTGAAATAGGCTCTTCTCTTCTTTTATTTTACTATCAACATATAAACCTAAAAATGTATTTACCTCTTGATGTTTAATTGATTGGTTTTCCAGTAAAATATCTCCCAATTCACACTTAAAATTCAAAATACTCGTTTTGGAAATATTCAATGACAGTTTACAATACACCAATCTTTAACTTTCTTCATATCAGAATTTATAGTACTCAGAAGGTTGCATTGGTCCATATTATTATGGCATAATATGGACTATGGTCCACATTATGCCAACAAAAAGTGTAAATTATATTGATATGCACTATGTCATTAATATATAGAAGAAATAACAGCAGACCTAAAACTGAGCTTAGAGGGACACCAAAATTGATTATTTTGCTGTTCCCAAAGTTTGTTGTCAAATGTTACACTCTGACAATGCCAGACAAATATGATTAAAAGCAACCTAGCACCTCACTATCCCCATAGATTTCAAGCTTTCTCAGCAGTATTTCGTGATTTATGCAGTCAAAGGCTTTTAATAAATCATAAAACACTGCTGCAGCAGCTTCTCGATCGTTTAGTTTAAGATATACTTTTTCAAGGAATGAATCATGTATACCCTTTGACGACTGGAAGCCCAATTGCTCTGCACTCAGTAAGTTAGGCAATGAAGTTGAAAGTTTGATGGGTCTTCCACATCTCCACCCTGAAAATAGGAATAATAATAGCATGTTTAAGATATGCTGGAAAAATTCCTGCATAAAATGAATGGTTTATGTCATTCGCCTAGATTTCAAGAACATTATCATGCAGCTTTAAAAATATATTCAAGGATATATCATCCCATCCAGAACCCATTTTTTTATAGACATCTGAAAAAATGTCTAATATCTTGTACGGTCACAGGACAAAGATTTATTTATCTACGTAGTTATGTTACATTTTTTTATATATGTTGCCTAAACATTATCTTATAGAGTCTATAAAATACCATAAAAATAAACATGTAATAACAATTCAGATCTCTAAATCCAACACATATCGCATTGATACAAAACAATCACAGATTAAAATGATGGCTATTTGTATTTTACAGTAAAATATGTAAATCAGAAACAGTAACTAAACTATCACCTGCGAAGCACGCTTTTTAAACTCATAGCCAGTACATAGAAAGTCTGAAAACTCCGACACCATCTTTCAGGTGCCCTCAACCATACTAGACTTAAAAGTTCGGGGCAATCAGCCACAACCTTATATAGAAAGGTGATATCAGTAAGTGTTCTCCGCCTCTGCAACGATGTCAAAAATTTGTTCTGAACTCTATCGATAGATTTGGTATAAGTGTCCATACTATGGAGCAGTATTCAAGAATAGGTCTCACTAATGCACAATAAAGAATTTTCAAATTTTATTTATTCAGCATGAGAACATACAAAATAAAACATTTCAAATAGCACACTTAAATTAAATACACACAAAATGATAATCATATAAATAAGATTTTTTATTTAAGGGTTTTAAGTCTTATTCATTTTGAAACATTCGAACAACAATACAATATTTGAGTTAACATTTGTTCTGGTGTGCAGTTTTTGGTGTTTTTTGGTGGTGTTAATTCTGAAAGAATACATGTGTCTAGTATTGATGTGTTGCTTGTGGAAAACTCTATGTATCCTGATAATTTTCTAAGCCATTAACTTACAAATTAATTTAATATTTGAGGAAATAAGACACTAACTATATTCAGTTTATACTCTGAAGAGAACATAAAAAGTGCCATAAAATATGCAAATTTACTGATAAGCAATAATATTGTAAATTTCGATTTATCAGAGTCTTGTACTTTATTATTCCGTCTTGGCGGAGTTTTAGCAATATCCAATATTGGTGTCTATTAGCAGATACAACCTTAAATGTTGGATTTAAAAAAAAAAATTTAATTTATTTTATTTAAACTGTGTAAGTGACATATCTAAGGTACTTACATTGTGTTTTCGTTGGGTTTATAGCCATTCTACGCAAAATGAGATTTTTTGAATGTTGTAAAAATAAAGAATTTAGCAACTACTGTTGTGTTGTATGCAATGGTGTATTTCACCCTAGTTGCCTTAATAGGCTCACGGAGGTGGTTAGAATTGGTGGCTATAAAATCTATTGCTCTTTGGTTTGTCAGGAGGCTCAGCAAAGGGTCGACGACGAAAAAAATGGATTTCTGGAGCAAATCAAAAATCTGACAAAAGAAATTAAAGAGAGGGATGTATACATAGAACGGATCAGGCGTAACAGTCAAGTGTTTGAAGATATGGCCACTGACGCGTCAACTGAACTTGCATCTCAACTGGAGAAACAGAGACTACACATTTGCCGACTGACTGACGAAATTCAGAATTTTAAATCCGAAGAGAAATGCTCAAAAGATGAGCTTTCGAAACTGACTGAAGCTAAGAACGAATTAAGTGACAGAGTAACTGAACTCACCAAAATTAACGAGGCTATGTTAATTTCTATAAAGTGCCTAGAATTGCAGATTAAGGACTATGAACAGAAAATTGAAATATTTCAGCATGAAGCAACTGCAGCCAAGCACGACGATTTTCTAAATTCAAAAAACAATTCTTATCGTAGAAAGCCTCAAATTTTGATAGTTGGTGATGACATACAGGGTTACTTTCATCATTTTAAACATTTCACCAAAAAGGGCTATGATATCAATTGCCAGAAATCAAAGTCTATTCTTGAGGATCAACTTCAGATGTGTCATCTTTTTTCTGAGAGACTTACTAAGGAGGACTGGGTGTTTGTCTTCATGGGAACATCGAATGCTGTTAGTGGAAAAAGAATTGACAAGGAGAGATTGCAATAGTCTATCGGATCTTTTACTGGAACGAATTTAATTATTATTGGCCCGGCTCTTAGGATTAAACGTCCGGCGCTTACAAAATTAATAACGGACCAAAATAAAGAAATTCACAGGATTATCCAGAATTATGATCACGCCAGGTTTGTTCCATTGCTTATATGCCAGAGACTATTTAAACTGACTTTTGACGAAAAAGAGGGCCTAACTGGATATTTAATCTGCACGTACATGCATAAAATTCCACATGAAGAGGCTCAAATCACACTAGGTTCTTCTGTAAATTCAGAAATTATGAGAGGTAATACTTTTTTAGAGAACACAATGCTTTGTGGATCGGGTTAATGGTTCTAAACATACAATCAATAAGAAACAAGATTAACGAACTGGAACTTTTTCTTAACGATCTTGACTACCCGGATTTACTACTTTTTACCGAGCACTGGTTTAACGATGAAGAACCGATATTCGTCCCCAATTATAGTGTTTTGTCAAGATTTTCTAAGAGGTCTTCTATACATGGAGGTACTTTGATATTGGTTCACAACAGGTTTTTGGATAGGTGTAAATTTATTAATTATTGTCAGCTTGATTATTTAATAGTGGAAAAGGAATTTGAATTTTCTGTGGTCCATTCAGAAAGGTTAAACTTGTTTATTGTTTGCCTCTACAGACCACCCAATTTGGAGGTTGTAAATTTCATTTATAGATTAGAAATGGTTTTGTCTGGGTTGCCTATACATGCACGTATAGTAATTGCCGGAGATTTTAATATAGATTTTTCTGATAAGTGCCACAGAAATTTTAATTTAGTAAATAATTTGTTGGACTCGTTTGGTTTATATATGCATGTAGAGGCACCTACTCGTATTACGGGGCACTCAGCCACTATTCTGGACTATCTATGTTCCAATTTTGATAGAAACCTTATCGATTGTAATGTTAGGAGCGCCGGATTTTCTGACCACGAGGCGGTAATATGCAATATTGAGATTGAAACCAAGGCGCCTAAATCTCAAAAGCGACGTGGCAGACTATTCACAACTCGTAATTTTAATAGGTTTTCGCGACTGTGCAACGACTTAAATTGGGGTGATATTCTTAGTTTCGCAGATCCATTAGACAGGTTTCATACAATTATAGTTAAGATATTTAAAACTAGTTTCCCCTTAATATATTTAAAAAACAAAAGAAAAGAGAAGAGATGGTTTACTGCAGGCTTACGAGTATCCGCGAGGAATTTGCGTTCTCTGCATACTCTAAGGAAGTATTTTTCAGACAATTTATATTTTGTGACTTATTTTAATAAGTACCGTTTGCTATATAGGAAAGCTATTAAAGCAGCTAAGCAAAATTATTTTTCCAACCAGATCTTACTTGCTAATAATAAGCAAAAGGAGAGTTGGTTAATTGTCAATGACTTGATTGGTGGTGGAAGGGAAGTGGATGATAAGAACCACAACCTAAACCCAGATACATTAAACACTTTTTATTGCTCTCTCGCCTCAAACTTATCAAGTCATATTACTCCGCATAATAATGCTTTAAATTATTTAAATTTATCAGTAGATGAAACATTCTATTTTTACCCTACGAATATGTTTGAAATTAGAAAAGTTTTCGGTACCATAAGGAACAAAAATGCTTCTGGATATGATGATATTTCAGTGAGAGTTTTTGCTGCACTTCCTGGTCATGCATTGCAAATGTTTGCTGAGGCCATTAACGGGTCGTTCCTTACGGGTTGCTTCCCTTCTTGCTTGAAAATGGCAACAATATTTCCCTTGTTTAAGGGAGGAAATTGTGAGGAACCAACTAATTTTAGACCCATTTCCATGTTACCGACAATGTCCAAAATCATAGAAAAGTTGGTGAAAAAGCGGGTCATTGGCTTCTTGGGCAGGTATAATATTCTTAGCAGCGTTCAGTTTGGGTTTCAGTTCATCTAAAAACACCGGAGATGCGATTTTTGCATTTCTAGAAGACTTGTACTTGGGGCTGAACGATGGAGAGTGTTCCGCGGCGGTGTTTTGTGATCTATCAAAGGCATTCGACTGTGTGGATCATGGAATACTGCTGCGCAAGCTTGAAATCTATGGCTTCAGGGGCATCTCACTGAAATGGTTTCAGTCATACTTATCTGAACGTTATCAAACTGTTCTTGTGAATGGCCAACACTCTAAACCTTTAAGAACCACAGCAGGTGTTCCACAGGGATCGGTGTTGGGACCCTTACTCTTTTTGCTGTATGTCAATGATCTGCCACAGTTGAACATTTTGGGAAGATTTACAGTGTTTGCGGATGACACCACCATATTCATACAGCATAAAATTCTGACCCTTGCTTGTTTGTTTGTCCTGGAGGCAGTATCTATGATCAGGAAGAAGGTGGAGCTCAGATCATTTATTAATTACCCTCTACGTACCACTCATGTAGTATCTCTACCAATTCCTTCATCAACCTTAACTAAAAATTCAATTTTTTATAATGGTAGAAAGTTATTTAACTCCCTTCCAGCCCACTTAAGACAAATTCAGTCATATAAGTTATTTAAAAGAAGGGTCCATAAAATGCTGGTTGCGAAGGCCTATTACACAGTTGATGAGTTTTATAATGATAATCAGAATTACCCAATGTCTTAATTAGGAATTAGTTATATCTGTATTTGCGCCTTATTATTCTGCACCTGGATTTATTTTGTAATATTGTCTCTGCGTTTTTTACAACTTTTATGTTTTTTTTTTTTTGTTAACACTACATTTTTTAATTTCATGACCGTTTTTATCATATATTTTAGTATTTTCATATAAATCTCTGTAGTTTTAGTTATATGATTATTGTTTAGTTAAGCTTTGTCAATGAAAATGTTTGATTTTTATGATATTAAAGCTTTTTTTGACTTTGACTTTGACTATGTTTAGTATATCTATATCTAAAAAATTTTCAATGATTTGGATATTATATTCATAATGTGTGTGGAAAATGAGACTTTACTGTCAAACTCAACCCCGAGATCTCGAATATTGTCCACAACCCTAACAGGAGTGTTCTCTATATGATAAGGAAATAAAACTGGACTATTGAGGCGAGAAAAGGTGATCCTAAAACACTTATTCATGTTTAATTCCATATGTTTTAAAATGTAGCACTGATAAAAGTTGTTCAGATCAACTGCGTCAGACTAGACTACATCAAGATAGAATGAATCAGATACATTAAAATTATTTAGGAAACTTATTGGATCAACTTTAGAGGAAATTGTTACTGGGGACAAATTTGCAGCTACTGAACAATAAAAATTATTAAAATCATTAGAACTTCTGCTACTATTAATAGGAACTTTATTGTTTTTTCCATGATAGTTTTTTTTTAATTCTATTTACGAAATTTGGAAATAACATGGTACCAATTCAAACTTATAATCAACCCTAAACAAGAAAATAAACAATTGCCAGCTTAAATGAAATGCTCTGCATGTCCTCTATTAACTTATTCCAGTAAATTTATAATTGCTTTATACTCATTTTCTTAAAATTTCAATTTCTCTCTGAATTTATTCAATATTGTTATTTCTTTCTCTCTAAACTCTATTTTTCAAGTAGCTCCAAAGGAAGGTATCGGTGGGCCTTAGATCTGGGCTGGTCGTGGGCCAGCTGATTGTTCCATATCTCCCCATCTACAGTTGATAATTATTTGAAGAAAGCCTCTTACTGCCACCTGCTTACAATATTATAGGGGTGGTGCCCAGTCTTGTTGCCAAATTATAGTTTGCTGAGTTTGAAGTGGTAGTTCATTGATAAAGTGCTCAATTTGATATTCAAAATGTTCCAGATATCTTAATCCATTGAAGTTGCCATGGATAAAAACCAGACCTAACATCTTATGCTCCAAAATGCCACATCAAAGTTGTATTGAGAATCGTTCTTGAAAAGCAATCGGCTTGACAGTTTGTGGATTTTCATCAGACCAAATATGGCAGTTTTTCCCATTATAAATACAGGCAGTGGTAAATATCGCTTCATTGGTCCTTAACCTTTTATTGAAAAAAATCTGGACTTTGATTAAGACTTGCTCTTATAATTTGTACAAATTCATGATCCCCTTTTTTTTGTTCCTCATTTAATTGCTGAACTGACCTAATTTTGAAATTGTGGTATCTGTTTTGTTTTAAAGTTCTGTGAACTGCTTCATAACTAACTCTATTGTTTCGTGGTCCATACCTCTGACACAATCTCTGAGAGATTTTCTTGGAAATAAAGTAACATATTAAATTCCCTTTCTTTGTTTCATTGTTTCGTCCTCTTCTTATTGCTTAAAGATGCTGTTTCCTGCAATAACTTGCCATTTTGAATATTTTCCCTATATTATTCTCATGTTCTTGTGGCATTATTATTATTGTTGAAATAAAACTTATTAATAGGTGGGAGCGTCTATTCTTTATTTACTTTTAGTGCAAGCACCCTTGTCAGTTTTCAAATAATGACAATTATTTTGACTTTTAGGTATCGAGGCTGCACTGAAGGTTATCAAAAATGAAAAAGATATTCGACCGATAATATTTGAAGCCAAACGCATCCTTTGCAGCTGTTATGCCAATGAAGAACAGACTGAAGAAGCCATAAAAGCCTGTACAGAAGCCTTAGAAATAAGTGAGGAACCTAATGTTTACTGTGATAGAGCAGAAGCTTACCTACAATCTGAACTCTTTGATGATGCCATAAGGGACTTCAGGGCTGCCCTAGAGATAGATCGACATTTGGAAAGAGCAAAAGAAGGTCTCAATAAAGCAGAAAATAGGCAGAAGCAGTCAGAGAGGAGAGATTATTATAAAATATTGGGTATGTACATTTTTATTTAAATTCTGTTGTTTTTAAATAACACCTTACTGCCGGAGCCACATGGCATCCTTCCAAAGTCTAGTTTTGGTTTTGGCATGCAGAAAAGCAAAATAAGCAGTAGCAATGATTTTGAAAAATAATGTTGGAAAGATTAACAAACATTCTTTTTTTTTGTTTGTTTTTCTCCATCTTCTTTTTCCTCTCTTCTTTCATGTGGGTAGGATTGATTAACCAGTTTTATCCACATTACACCTCAGCTGAGGTGAGTGTCCAGTACAACATTGTTAGAAGCTAAATCATATCAGATATTTGATTAATGTGCTTTAAAAATTAAGAATTACAAATTACAACTAAGGGAAAGGATTTACTTTAAACTGTTTTATTCCAAACCAACTTTACAAGTTTATTACACGGAATGTAACATATAACAATAGAAAATAATAATAATAAAGTTGTAATAAATGAAAAAACTCCTATGTTATAATTCAATATAATATAAAAACTAAGTTGAAACAAATATTTAAAAAAAAATCTATTCATTTTTATTTTTGTAAAAAATGCATTTTTAATTGTTTTTTAAATATTGGTAATTTTTTTGTATGTCTTATAGTCTCTGGTAAGTTATTATATATTTTTAAACCATCGTGGAGAATTGATTTTTTCCCAAAGTTACTTTTTATTGTAATGGTCTGTTATTGTAAGCAATGTCTTGTATCGTGATTATGTAGAGTATTAGATTTTTTAAATATAATATTTGATTTTTTTCCATTATTAATAATAGAGTGTATTAAAACGCAAATTTTGGAATTATAAATATTCTGTAAGTTTATAAATCCGTTACGTTTATATACGTTAATAGAAGGTTCCAAATATGGTAGTTTATAAATACATTTTAGAGTTTTATTTTGCAATTGTTTTAAAGGTTTAATATGTGAAGAACACGCAGATCCCCAAATTGAAATTAAATATTGGAATTTAGAATATATTAAAGAATAATATATGTTTTTCAAGAATTTTAATGGTACGAAATATCTTGCTTTGTATAATACTCCTATTAATGGAGTTATAGCGGTTCTTCTTAACCTCTGAATATGATTTTTCCAACTTAAGTTTTCTTTCTTTCAACTATAATTAATCCTAAACATTTTGTTGTATTTGAATATTTAATTTTGTTATTGTTTATTACTATTGGGGAAACACCAGAATTTATCTTTGTTTTTACTTATTAACATAAAAGAAGATTTACTAAAATTTAATGATAGTTTGTGAGATTTAAGCCAGGAACAAATTAATTCTAGATCATGTTTTATATCAAAAAATAATTCATTTAAATTATCAGCAAAATAAATAATTGTTGTGTCATCCGCAAACAATTGAATATTGCCTTTTAAATTTAATTTAGAAACTGAATTTATATAAATTAAAAATAAAATTGGCCCTAATATTGATCTGTGTGGTACTCCACCAACTATTTCTTTTTGATTACTTATTGCATTATTTATTTGTACAAACTGTCTGCGCTACTTAGATAATTTTTAAGTAAATTATACATATTGCCCCTTATTCCAATATTATATAATTTTCGTAAAAGAATATGATGATTTATATAATATGATTTGAAACCTATCAAGGAAAATAAAAAAGAAATCAGCCAATTATTTATCAGATAAGATGGAAAGTAATAAGAGAAGTAATGAATATTAACAAAATAAAAACACATATTTATATTGATGCTGTAGTTAAAAGCTCCACAAACATATACATACTTACAAAGTACATGTACCCACAGTGGGTATAAATAAATAATACAGTAAAAATAATACAAAAAAATAATATTAATTATACCATCTTAATGTATTCTTTGAGGTATTTTTGATTCATGTTACACCAATTTACAAAAGAACAAAACGCAATTCGATTTTTAAAACACAACTACATACAAAATTATAAGTTTTGGTTAAAAAAAAAACACAAAAAAAAGTCGACAGTCGAGAAACCTACCAGTGTGCCAGGACGCTCACCCTGAAAATTCAACAAAACTTGTTTATATCCCGCCGAAATAAACGAGTAACCAATGGAAGCACATTGAACAACCCGTGTTGTGATTGGCGGAATCCATACGGCATTCAAGGTCTTATATAAAACCCGAATACGCGATAGGTGAAACGGAAATTTAGGAAAGCTTAGTTACCGTTACTGATGCTTCTAAAGGATCGATACTTTTACTTAGTATCAAGTATAAATTGTAATGTTTTTTTTTACCGATACCGAATGGATATCGATACTTC
The DNA here is from genome assembly GCA_030620095.1 of Kuschelorhynchus macadamiae. Lineage (NCBI taxonomy): Eukaryota > Metazoa > Arthropoda > Insecta > Coleoptera > Curculionidae > Kuschelorhynchus > Kuschelorhynchus macadamiae. The sequence goes on along the minus strand of JAUTXW010005370.1, from coordinate 112,755 downwards.
TTGCTTGGTATCGGCTAATGAGTATTTCTGCATTGTATTTCGGTGAATTACTGATTTCAAAACTTTTGCAAGGGAACGAAAATCAGGTAAAAATTTTGAGATGTTGGCTGCTTTCTAGTACCCAAGAAATTTTATTAATTCTGATGATTAATTAAGTATTCAAATATCTTTAGATAGGATTTTCGTTGCTATATTGAACGAATTTAAAAAGAGTAATTAACTTCATTTAGATGTGTGTTAATAAGAAAATATTTTTTGGGGCTGAGGTTGTGCTATAATATGTAACTAGTAAGGTAAAAACAAATAACAGTTTATTACTATTCTGTATGTACATATTTTGTAATATAGCCTATTCATATTATTAAACAGATTTATATTTTATATATCCATTTGCGATTTTTTTATATATTAAATTTATTACTTTTTGCATTACATTTCCTGATTTTGATAATGTCAATATTTTTACGCTTTTAATTTTTTATTCTTCTTTAAAAACTTGTTCTGCCATATATTCTACCACTCTAAATATTAGAAAAGTTTCAATTTTCTGTTTCCATTTGAATGAAAATATATTTCTCAATTATTTTGTGTAAAATATTTTCTTTCTGTCTCTGTTAGTATTTCTTTTTATTTCTATTGGACTGCCTAGAAGTAATCAGTTGATTATTTATGGTAAAGATATCTGGTATTGAACAAATATTGTGCTGGCGAGATTGAAAATTTGCAAAATTGTAATACTCCAGTGGCCGCTTGTCGTAAGGGGCCGAAGCGCAGTGGCACTACCACCAAATATGCCGACCACTGAAAATATTATTTTATTTAAATAGTTTTAATTTCAATAATTTTCGGATTAAATGACTAAACAATAATGCATAAATTATTTCTTATTATGATTACGCGAGGTCACGCTGTGCATGCAGAAATCACTGTGAAAATTCGTATAAACGGGGCCGCCTGATTGAGCGGCTCGGTAAGGTTTTGCATATTTTATTTTAGTGAGATGTTGGTGTTTCGCGTAATTGCATCGCGGCGGGTTGGTACACATAAGTTGAACATTTTGCGAGTTTTTTAAAGTCTAATTAATTTAATTAAATACCTAGGTAGCTATTGTTTTCAATTCGTTCGAGGCAAAATGAACAGTCTATTAGTGAAACCTTTTTCTACGCGATCGCTCGAGGAAAAAATTCAAATCAAGGAGCTTGGAAGACCTCTCCCCGATTTAGATCTAACCAAAACGCAGAAGGCTTCCACCTCTAGTTCATCAAGCTTCAAAGGCCGTGTAAGGAAGTTTAATCGAAATATGTATTCGAAAAATAACTGGATTTGTGGATGCAATCAAAAAAATGCATTTTTTTGTTTCGTTTGTGTTTTGTTTGGTGGTGATTCTACATGGACAAGGCATGGGGTTACTGATTTAGTGCATATTTACGAGAAAATTAAAACGCAAGAAAACAGCAAGGTACATATAAATAATATTTTTAGTTTTTCTTTGCTCGGAAAATCAAATTGACTTAATTAAGTTCGGCTTATAGACAAAATATTATTTTGCACAACAATCAATCAAGTTGATAAAAACAGTATATTTTAAACATAATTATCAACTGTATTAGATTTTGTGGTGCATTAGAATTGGCATTGAGAGGTCATGATGAAACCGAAGAATCCAGAAATAAAGGAGTGTTTCGAGAATTGATAGATTTTAGTTCTCAACTGCATAGAGATTTAAAGGAACATTTCAACAAAGCAACAGCATTTAAAGGGACCTCTAAGACGATACACAACGAATTATTGGACTGCATGATTAGCGTTTACCATGAAAAAGTGATTAAAGAAATTAAAAAAGCGAATTATGTAGCTGTAATAGCCGATGAAACTACCGATGTAGCCAACGAATTTCAATTAGTCGTTATTTTACGATACATTGTCTCCAGTGAGCCAGTAGAAAGATTTTGGATATTTGTAAATCCTCCCGGACACAATGCCATTTCAATAACAAATTGCATTTTAAATGAAATTGATTCTTTAATTAGTGATACACCCAATGAGTTAATAGCGCAAAGCTACGAAGGAGCGTCAGTTATGAGCGGAGGTGCAAATGTGACACAAGAAATAATTAAAGATAAATATTCTTTAGCAAATTATGTGCATTGCTATGCTAAAAACGCAATGCAAAAAGTGCGTGATGAAATGGACACAATTATTGACCAAATACACTCGGAGCTTTTAAAAAAAGAAAGATGAAAATGTTCCTCAAAAAAGGCGACGTTACCCTCGTTCCGATCTATCTATTCCAACAAATAAAAAAATTAAAGCCTTGGAAGTTTGCGATTCCATAATACAACAAATTAAGACTCGGTTTACTTTTACAGGACATCCGACAGCTACCGCATTATTTATGAAACAACATTTTATCGAATACCAAAAAAAATTCGTGACAAATTGCTCTCTGTGTAATTATGGTCACCCTAGTTAAAGTTGGACAAGGAATCTTTCAATTTAAATTATATTTATTTGAATATTAATTTTCAAATAACATCGACGCCTTTATTCATTCTTTATCTTGTAGCAAATAATTGGAAATGTAATCTCTCAATTTAGATTAAACTTAATTGAATATTAATTTTACAATAACATTGATCAATGTCAAAATTTGTACTTATACAGCTTATGATTGGATTTGGGTAACATATGGACAACTGGAACATATGGAAAAGGTTTTGCGTATCTGAAAAATAAGATAGATTTAAAAAAAAGTGTTATTTTATATACAAGGTACGAAATAAATATAAAAATAGAAGTTTGCAGAACAAACAAATTATGTAATTCCAACTTTTAATACAGCTAAATTAAAAACACTGCAAATAGAATTCAAAAAGCTTTTAGAAGTTTTTTGATAATGGAGCTAGTTTTTGAGAAAATAAATGGTGAATATGTAAGAATGACGCATTTTTACCCATTCACCATTCATTTTCTCAAAAACTAAATATATTATGAAAAAACTTAAAAGTTTTTTGACTTGTATTTGCAAGCTCCTTTATTTAGTTGTCTCAAAAGTTGGAATTTCAAAATTTTTTTGTTTTGCAAACTTCTTTTTTCTCACTTATTTCGTACCCTGTACCCTGTATATAAAATGATTTTCTTTTTTTAAATAAGTCTTATTTTTCAGATAAGCAAAACTTTATTAGTTTTAGTCTAAAATCATGAATAAAAAAAGTTGTTCCTGTATTACACATTTTCGACTTATTGACCATTAAATTACCTAAAAAGTACACCTCTTACAAAAAAAAAACAATTCTCATTTTTTTTTTGTGTTTTACCTACTTGGCACTTGCTACATAGTTGCTTTTGCGAATTGCGGTGGTTTTTAAGCAACGCAACGCTTTTTCAACTTTCCTAGAAACTTGATCCAAAATAACATTTTGGATTTTGGAACGATATTTTTTAGAAACTTATTTTCAATTTGTTAAGAGGGGGCGTTTTTGGTTCATTGCCAAAAAACAGCCCCACGTGAACAAAAATTTCGTGCTGGGTATGTCTTGATTACCATACCCCACGCATCCCAAGAGACACGTGTGCCACCAAGGGACAAACACCCTTTTTGAATTATTGTTACTTTAGTCAATGGGTCATGAAGTCGTTATTTTCGAGGATGGTAAGATAACGACTGTGGCACCATCTATAAACACATATGCCAAGTTCTACTATATTCGCCATTTTGTCTAAAATATATTTTTTTTGAACATTGCACATGGTGTATAATTTTCTACACTTTTCAAATCAAATCAAATCATATTTATTTGCACATATAATCTAGGTCCTTGCATCGTCAAATTGTACATTAAATAAAGTAGGTTATATCTAGATAAAATCACTTAGGTATAGTAGTATAAGATAAAACACATTTAAGAAAAAAAAAACATAATTAAAAGACTAATACTAAATGTTAAGGCACATCCACACCACTTATACACTAAAGTAGGAGAAAAAAAAAAAGTTATATAGGCCTCATCAGGTATTCAGCAACATCATAGGGGCTTATATTAATTAATAGATTTCTTACTGTTGTTTTGAATTTACTAGTTGGCATATTTTTTATTGCGTCAGTCAGATGATTAAATAGAGAAATAGATATATTAAGAAAACTTTTATGTGTCAAGGTTAATCTATGTTGTGGCAGAATAAAATTGTCTCGTTGTCTTGTTTCATAGCAGTGGTGATTGAGGTGTCTAACCAGTATATGTTGTTGATCCTTGACATAAAGAAGACAGTGATAGATAAATAAACCTGGAGTTGTTAATATATTGAGTCTTTTAAAATGAGGTCTGCAGGTTTCATTGTAGTTTAATCCAAGCATAATTCTTAAAGCTTGTTTCTGAATTTTAAATACTCGTGTCCAGTCTGTTGAATTACCCCAAAAAAGAATACTGTAACTCATCTGACTGTGAAACAGACCAAAATAGGCAGTTCTCATGACTTCTAGAGGTACTGTTTTAGACAATCTCCGTAAAAGAAAAACTGTAGATGACAGCTTACTACAAAGGCGTTGGATTTCAGATTTCCAGTTAAGCCTTCCATCCAAGTTTACCCCAAGGAACCTGGCACTTTCCACTGACTCACCAGAAGAGTGAGTAATTTTCAATGAAAACTCCAAATATTTCGTTTTTGTAATATTTAGGCATAGTTGATTGGCTGAGAACCAAGTTTCCGCCCTGTTTATAAGAACACGTTGTTCTTCCGTGTCATTGGATAAAATAGTGGTATCATCCGCATACTGTATCACCACTGGGGCACCTAAGTAGGATGGTAAATCGTTAACATACAGTATGAAAAGTAGAGGACCTAAAATTGAGCCCTGGGGTACCCCAGCAGTTACACAACGAGTAGATGATTTGTTTCCAGCACACTGGACTAACTGATATCTATTTTCTAAATAAGACACAACAAAGTCATAAGACGGCCCTCTCACACCATAACAACCAAGCTTTTCACAAAGCAAGGAGTGGGAGACACAGTCGAACGCCTTTGAGAGGTCGCAGAATGTAGCAGTCGCCTCCCCCCCCCCCCTCTCAAAGACGTCCACTATTGAAGCAACAAGTTCCCTAATTGCCTGACCCGTGGACAAATTTTTGCGGAATCCAAACTGTGTTGGTGAAAGGAGTTTTTTTTGAAATTTAGTAAGGCGGTTATTAATAGCCAGTTCCAAGGGTTTAGATATAGCTGGAACTATTGATACAGGTCTATAGTTGCCAGGTAACTGGTGTTTGTAGTTGATCTCAGTAAAATGAAAATACAATTTATTAAAAAAAAAACATCTCAGTAGAGTTTTAACAATTCTCTAGGAATTATTGTAATACAATATTTAAAGTTATTTTAACTTATTATTAATTAGAACTATTTTAATAACCAAACCTGCATTATATTACTTCATATGCATCATTGCGGGAAATATATTTCTTATTTTTTGGTATTTGGTAGGAAATTTTCCAAACGATCCTCAAATTATATTGTAAGCAGTTTTTCCAAATACTATGTTTTTATAGTTTGTGACCCTAACCCTACTTTTTCATGTCATGTCGGATTTTTGTCAACCACTGTAATCTGACCTCAGGTTCTGTCAAAACTTATTTTTTCTTCATACACAAACTTTTATCGAAGATAATTTTTTCTGAGAAATCAGTAATAAATTTTTTTTAATATTTTACAAACTTATGGACAACATTGTATGAAAACTTGACGAAAAGATAAATTGAATAAAAGAAATACACCGAAGAAACATATGTTTTCAAAATTCAGCCTGCTCTGTATTAAAGCTGATTTTTGAAAAATTTTCGACATGTAGTGTGCGCGAATTGTTTTGGTCGGTTTTAAGGCTTCGTACAAGCGGATACCTCTTAGAATAAAAACGATTGGGCAGGTCTAAAGCTCCATGTTTTTGCTACTTTCTTTTTTCTTTCCTTTATGCTTGTCGACTTTCGATTTGCAAATTAATTCTGGGGTGTATCCACTAGCCGACTGCCCAACTCTTAGTTCTGAATCCAAATTTCCAAAGTTTCCAATCATGCCCATAACCTTGGTGATTTTTTTGGACGAAACCGAAGCCAATGCCGAACTTTGGCTTCCTTCACGTCTTCGGCCGAAGGAATTCTATCCTATTTTGACATTAATATCTGAAGTAGCAATTCGTCACATTTTGTGCTTTAAGTTGTAATACGATAAGCAGATTTTATTTGTTTTTTTTTTAATACGAAGGGGAAACTGACAAGTAAAAATAAAAAATTAAAAATACTTGTGACTTAATACGATTGTAATAAAAACTTTTTTCTTCGATACAATGAGAAAAAATCGTTATATTTGCTTTTATCCGTAATTGAGTTCACCACACATATATAACAGAGTTTTTATATATGTACCGGGTGGCCAACTAAGAATGGACGCCGGCCATAACTCGCTAACCGTTAATCATATAACTCGGGGGAAAAAAAATTATTAGCTAAATCGACTAAGAGAAATCGCTGGAAAATATTTTGAAGTTCCGCATATGGCCGCTAGGGGGCGCAACTGTTATGGTCAATCAGAAAAAGGGCTGTTTCTTAAAAAATATTCATGTAAAGGTATATTATAAATACTGCCATCGTAAAGAGTAGAAAAATTGTGATTTTTTTGTTAAGGATATTTTGCTCTATCTCGTAAAATGTAGTGGTGGGGGAAGGTCAAACATGTTTTTATTTAAATGTCAATAACTCCGTTATAAGTCAACGGAATTGAACAAACTAGGTCTCGTTTAAAAGAGCCCATCTTAACTAATAATCTGATGTAAAAAAAAAATCCGATTTGATTTCGCCGTGGTAACTAGAGGGCGCTGATTGACATCACAACAATTATTACGCATTATTTTGAAAATTTTAAATAGCACGCTATATCTCTTTTAACATAATTTAATAGAGGAGGAAATTCTCAATAAGTCAATGCAAATTTCAGCTTCCTAACTTTTTTCAAACCGGAAATATAAATAAAACAAATATTAGGGCGCTGGGTACGCAACATCTCCCTAATCTGTATGGACATAGCCTACATCACAATAATTCAGTAATAATACCACAGATAATATTCAACGCAAATCGCTAAAAATTATACTAATGTTCTGAAATAACCACCAGGTGGCGCAGTAGGAGTCAATAAGTGCAATATTAAATTCAATGGATTATCGAAAAAAATGGTCCGATAATTCGTCCGCCTAAAATCCCTGCCCAACAATTTACAGACCAACGGCCTTGGTGCTGGACTTCGCGCATCCAATGTGGATTTGTTCTGGACCAATAATGTGTATTGTGAAGATTGACACGTCCATCGCTCTGGAAGGTAGCCTCATCGGTCCACAATATTCGCCTCAGAAATTGCCGATCTTCCCTCATTACACCCAAAAGCCAGTGACAATGGTTTAGTCTGTGATCAAAATCTGCAGCAGTCAATTCCTGATGCAGCACTAAGTGATATGGATGTAACCTAAAACAAGATGAAGATATTTAATTGATGTTCCAGGAAATTATTGGTTTTCTAGGCTTAAAGACCTATGTGACATCAGAATCACGTGACTTTTGTTAAAAAATATGTCCAGTTTATATTTGCAATGTCGTTGCTTACCTGTACTCTTTGAGTATATTTTGAACAGTGGTTCGCGTTACTCCTAGGTCTAGCGCAATAATTCGAGTACTTAGTTGAGGATTAAACTCGATATACGCTAGCACATTAATTACATTCTCTTCGGTGCGTCCTCTGCGTTGTCTGCGGTATACGGGAATATGCACGTTTCCAGTGGTTCCCAAACGTTGGATCACTCGAAGAAAAACCTTTTTACTTGGGTGGCGTCTCTGCGGATATTCCTGCGCATATACTCTTGCAGCAACCGTAGCATTTCTCAAACATTCAAAATAAACACCTATCATGTCGAATAGTTCCTGATTTGTATAAATCATTTTGTTCTTAACACAACGCAACACGAACAATAACAAATCTTGAACAAGAAAAATACGAACTACAACAATAACATGAACAACAGCAACTAGAAAAACTCAAAAAACACGAAAATCTCGGACAAAAACGCGAAATGATAGCAATACTATTAGGAAATTCAAGAACGATAAATAACAACTAAAAAGCACTGACAAGAAACTATTGTTTATTTTTTGACGTATTACTTTCAATTTTGTTTTCACAGCCTACTATTTTTTTTGCTTGATGTAGCAGAAAATTGCTAAGGAATTATTATTTATCTATGTTTTTAGTTTATTGTTATTCTTGTGCATAAATTGTCGATTTTAAGAAAGACGGAGATTTGCAACGGTCGAATATATTAGGATTTTTCTTATTTATTACCTTATAATATCTAACTTACTGAAAATAGAGTAAACTACAAAAAATATAGAGAAAAGTAAAATTGCGAGTAAAACTATGCTTATTAACGTCTACTGCGCCACCTGGTGGTTATTTCAGAACATTAGTATAATTTTTAGCGATTTGCGTTGAATATTATCTGTGGTATTATTACTGAATTATTGTGATGTAGGCTATGTCCATACAGATTAGGGAGATGTTGCGTACCCAGCGCCCTAATATTTGTTTTATTTATATTTCCGGTTTGAAAAAAGTTAGGAAGCTGAAATTTGCACTGACTTATTGAGAATTTCCTCCTCTATTAAATTGTGTTAAAAGAGATATAGCGTGCTATTTAAAATTTTCAAAATAATGCGTAATAATTGTTGTGATGTCAATCAGCGCCCTCTAGTTACCACGGCGAAATCAAATCGGATTTTTTTTTACATCAGATTATTAGTTAAGATGGGCTCTTTTAAACGAGACTTAGTTTGTTCAATTCCGTTGACTTATAACGGAGTTATTGACATTTAAATAAAAACATGTTTGACCTTCCCCCACCACTACATTTTACGAGATAGAGCAAAATATCCTTAACAAAAAAATCACAATTTTTCTACTCTTTACGATGGCAGTATTTATAATATACCTTTACATGAATATTTTTTAAGAAACAGCCCTTTTTCTGATTGACCATAACAGTTGCGCCCCTAGCGGCCATATGCGGAACTTCAAAATATTTTCCAGCGATTTCTCTTAGTCGATTTAGCTAATAATTTTTTTTCCCCCAAGTTATATGATTAACGGTTAGCGAGTTATGGCCGGCGTCCATTCTTAGTTGGCCACCCCGTACAGGGTATCCGAATTTCAATGGTTTTGCGGGGTATCTCCCTTATTACTGAAGATAGAGAGAGGCAGTTTTCGCAACACTGTGCTATTTTTTTGTGAAATCAAAGAAGCCAAAAACAAATTTTTCCTAGCCCTTTTCGTTTTTGAGATACTCAAACAACCGTTGAACGAGCTAGGTTGAATTGTTTTAATTAGTTATGGTGTTTCATTTTATTGTTGTAACCCATGTATGTGATTTTCACTTTGTTTACCTATGTGTTCGTGTATTTTTTTATATGACTATAAAAGTCAAATCCTTAAAATTGTCCAGAAGATGCAATAATAAATTGCGAAACGTAGACCTTTTTGAATATTTGACTTTTCTTTTTGGATCCCTGCCCCAAATTAAAAAACACAGCGAATAAATTTTTCATTTCACTATTTTATATTCCTTTAATAACACAGGCCAACACACATTTTGGTGCCTGCGATTTTTTAACTGTTCCTGGGTAATTTTTGGATGCAGAATGTAAAAAAGTTCTCAGATTTTGTCTATCTGATCTAGTTTTTTTTTTTTTTTTAAATTGTGTATATATTTTACGTTATAACTGTTATAATATATAATATTACTATTGCCAGTTAAAAAAACAAAGACACATGGATTTAAGTATTTAGTGCAAAAACTTAATTTACATAATTACATAAGTCACTAATTACATAAAAATTTTCTTTTATACGACTTTCTAGAATGGAGTTTACTAGGGCAGCCTCGCTGAAGGCTTTAGCAGTAGTCCGCCATCATGTGGCTATCCCATCGTCCTTGATAACGATCTTCCATAGTTTTAATATCCTGATGGAATCTTTCCCCTTGTTCTTTACTACAATCACCTAAGTTTTCTGGAAAACGATCTAGGCTGTGGAGGTAGTGAACTTTTATACTCATGTTACAGCCGAGAATATTAAAATTTGAAAGCATAGTTTCCACTAATTCTACGCAATTTTCTACTTTATGATTGCCAAGAAAATTTTGTACTACTTGAACAAATGAACACCAAGCGTTAGATTCAGTCTCGTTCATTGATGTGATGAATTGTGGATCTTTAACAAGTTGCCTTATTTGAGGACCATCAAATATACCAGCTTTTAGTTTTTTCGTGCTAATGCCTAGAAATTTACGTGACAAATACCCAAAATAATTTCCATCTTGATTTAAAGCCTTCACATATTGCTTCATTAGGCCTAGCTTGATATGCAAGGGCGGAAGTAAGATTTTTTCTCTTGAAACCAAAGGTTCGTTGATCACGTTTTGTTTTCCTTGAATCATGACATCTCTTGAAGGCCAATTTTTGTTAACCCCGTGCTCTGCTGTCCCAAAGGCACAAAAAACAAGGATATTTTGTATAACCACTCTGCTGTCCAAGGAGGAAGTTAACCATTTTTAAATCAACACAAATTGCCCACTGATGTTTCATTGTATTTAATTTTTCTCAAAACTAATGCAATTGTTTCATATTCTTCCTTCATGGTAGTAGAATGGCCAATAGGAATTGAGCCATATTTGTCACTGTTATGTAAAAGAACACATTTTAAACTACATTTTGAACTGTCAATAAAAAGACGTCAATCATCTAGAGTGTATTCAGGCAAACCCTTTTTTTCTAAGAGTCCTTTTATATTGTTACAGAATACCAAGTCATTTTCCTGAGCGAAAAAAGACAGCAGATCCTTATCTCTTTTACGATAAAATGTAATATTAGTACCTGGACAAAGTAGATTTTTTTCTTTTAATCTGGATGCAAGTAATTCAGCGGATTCCTTTGAGAGATTCAGGTCTCTTATAAGATCGTTTAGTTCTTCTTGATTGAAACACTGCGGAGTTGTTAAATCTGCTTCAAATTCGCTGTCGTTTTCTGATTGAATTCTTTGAACTCCTGAACTCCCTGAGACGTTGATGTTTCTGTATCATCTTCTGTCAGTTCAGCTAGACTGCTGAATGATGGAACGGGTATTTTGTTTCTATTTATGCCTTTAATATTAACGAGACAAAAATAATAATAATAATAATACATTTTATTTTGCACTCATATAACATATAACAAGGTGTACACATATTTATCATGAAAAAAATAAATGCAAAATAGGAGCTGAAAGCAATCAAAATTGTTCAAGGTCCAGCCCCTACAGAAATTATTAAATTGACAATATATGTTCGCAAAGTGAACTAAATACTATACTTAAAATAAACTAGTAATGAGACAAGATAACAGATGAGAAAATGAGAAAACAATTTAATTGCTCATTAAAAATATTTTATCCTCTTTTTAAATGTTACAGGTTTAAGACTCTTAAGTAAAACCGGTATGCTGTTATACAATTTATAAATATTATAAGAAAAACTTCTCTTAAAAAATTGGGTCTTATAAGGTAGTGGAGAAATATGACCTCTAAATCTTAAATTTAATCTGTGGACATCTGTTCTGTAGGTTATTTTGTTTGGCAAATATGGGGGACAGTTATTAAAGATTATATTATGGAAAAAGACCAAAGAGTGCAACTGACGCCTACTTTCCATATTAAGCCACTTTGCATCTCTTAATTTATAAGACACCGGGTCAAACTTTCGAATGCCATATATAAAACGCAAACAGCTTTTTTGTACTTTTTCTATTCTATTTTTATCAACTTTATCCAAGCATGGCCCATATAAAACATCACAGTAATTAAAGTGGCTTAAGACAAGGGAATCAGTCAACTTAATTTTTAGATTTTCACTTAACAAGTGACGATGGGGATAAAGAATCTTTAGAGAAAAATATGCTTTTTGTAAACAATGACCTATTTGCTGTTTAAACCGTAAATTAGAGTCAATTTCGATCGATAAAATATAGTTGGCGCATTACCTTTCTGGAATGACGTCATTTTTGGTTATTTTTGTTTGATTTATGTTAACTGACAGTGACAAAAACATTTTGAAAAAACTCATTGTCGTTTCTTTACAACAGTCAATGCCGGTTTTGGTTATGTGTCTTTCAGAATATATTCGTCAAAATTGACATTGATTTGTTGTGATTCTTTTTAAACTTTTGCAAGATGCCGCGAAGATATATTCAGCAATCACAGCTAATAGTTTTGAATATCTTGGCTTTTTTTCAATTGGAAAAAGAGCAAGCTAAAAATGGAATCCTTCAGCAAACTGATAATATAATTGAACGAGCTTCAAATGCAACAAAACTTAGCCATACAACAATCATAAATATTAAGAAAAGAGGAATAACGAGCGATGAATCCTTTACCTCCAGAATGTCTCAAAAGCAAAAAGAGGTAAAAACAAAAATTACAGATTACTTAAAGAACAAAATAAGAGATACGATCTACTGCATGTATGCGAAAAATGAATATGTTACAATGCAGACTTTGCTTAAAAAACTAAAAGAGATAAATGAATATTTTAATTTTTCCATCACCTCGCTAAGAAAATACGTAAAAAGTATTGGTTTTAAGTGGAAGAAATCAAATAATAGAAAATACCTGATGGATTTGCCCCACATCGTCCACAAGAGAATCAATTTCTTGAGGGAATATGTCAAAAATCAAAATCTAGGACAAGATGCTTATACCACCGTATTTATTGATGAGACTTGGATTTTTAGTAAAGGTTCGTTTAGAAACAGCTGGCAGGATAACACTATGTCTACAAGTTCTAAAAAAGCTAGTGAAGGTCATCGATATATTGTAGTTCACGCTGGATCAAAGGAAGGATTTATTAAGGGGGCCTGTTTAATATTTAAAAGTGGACTAAAAAGCGGAGATTATCATGACAATATGAACAAGCAAAATTTTGAAAATTGGTTTAAAAATCAGCTGGTACCAAATCTTCCTCCAAAAAGTTTGATAGTGATGGACAACGCAAGCTATCATTCCGGCCTTTTAGAGGATATTCCAAGAAAATCATGGACAAAGCAGAGATTGATTGGATGGTTAAAAGAAAAGAACATTGACTTCCCAGAGAGGGCCATGAAGGATGAAATATGGAGCATTGTAGAAAAAAATTGTAACATTGAAAAATCATTCGAATATGTGAAACCTTTGGGCCACAAAATACTAAGACTTTCTCCATACCATTGTCAATTTAATGCTATTGAAATGGTATGGTCTGAGTGTAAGAGGAAATACGACCAATACATTGCTAGTCTGAAGGGGACACCATCGGAAGTTTTGGCCATGTGGGAAAAAGTGATAAATGAAGTATCTTCAGAGCATTGGAAAAATTATGTCAGCCACACAGAAAGGGTAATCCAAGAAGCTTGGAAGACAATACAGATATGTGATGCTTCAGACATTGCGCCACTTGTAATTAGTACCGACGAAGACAGCAGTGACGATGAAGAATTTAGTTCTGATTCTGAAGACAGTGAAGGGGAGTAGTTTTTATTTTTAAAGTTAGTTAGTTATACATTAATTTCTCTCTTTTAGTTTTTAAAGCAAAGTCTGCATTGTAACATATTCATTTTTAGCATACACGCAATAGATCATATCTCTTATTTTGTTCTTTAAGTAATCTGTGATTTTTGTTTTTACCTCTTTTTGTTTTTGAAACATTCTGGAGGTAAAGGATTCATCGTTCGTTATTCCCCTTTTCTTAATATTTTTTCAGTATTGTCTGTAATTGAGAATTAAAATAATTTTGATGAAAATGGGTAACTGGCGTCAATTTATTACATTGCAAACAAAGAATAAGACTAAGATGAAAGAATTTATATTAGTAAAGTCTTATTTGCAAAATAATTTTAGTTTTTGAAGTTATAATAGTTATTTTTGTATTAAGTGTGCAAAATGAGGGTTTTTTTATGGCAATGAGAGTGTTAATTTTTTGCCAGCCATTTTCGACAAGTTGCAGCGCTTTCTGTACAGAAAATGCCAATTTTAAATTCGCTTTAGCCAGTGCTGAACGCACCCCTCCTATCTACATCACTGCATACGTTTAGGTTAGGAATCATCGCTGAAATATAAATAATATAAGAAATACGTTATTTGAAACCAGCGTGACGTCATTCCAGAAAGGTAATGCGCCAACTATAGCAATCATCATGATGGTTGCGCGGTTCTCTCCAAACCATTGGTACACCAAACTTTAGACACTTCCTAGCAGGTATAGAAGGATCGGGTCATAGGCAATTACAGGTATAAAAGTAATTAAGAGCAGTGTATTGAGTAGTTCCTAGTATAGGAACATTGGGTCAGGGACAATTCCAGGTATCCATTTGGTTAATTAGATTCTGGGAAATTTCTATTTTGACGATTGAGTACATATTTATCTCTTTATTTGTTGTCCTTTATCAGAAAAAAATATCAATTAACTAGAGCTGATAGAAAAAAATCTGGTGGCATTTTTGGAATCAGCACATTAAAAACATCTAAAATCAGATGTTAGATTTCCGGCACCAAATTTTTGTTTTTATTTTGTTACCCTGTATAAATGGAAGGATGACGTGGGAAGTTTCGGCTAAAGCTAATTTTTTATGTAGTCTAGGGAAGCCATCTCTTAATCATTGCCTGTTAATATTCGAAATTGAACCAGTAATTTTATATTTTGCAGGCGTAAAAAGGACGGCGTCCAAAAAAGAAATCGTCAAAGCGTACAGGAAAGCCGCCCAAAAATGGCACCCGGACAACTACCAGACGGACGAAAAAATGAAAAAAGTGGCGGAAAAGAAGTTCATCGACATCGCCGCTGCCAAGGAAGTGTTAACGGACGAGGAGAAACGGCGACAGTTCGACAACGGGGAAGACCCGCTCGATCCGGAATCCGGGAAACAGAACATGCACGCCAACTTTCACCATTTCCAAAGTTTCCAGGGAAGTCCCTTCCAGTTTAGGTTCCATTTTAATTAGCAACGGTGTACGTAACGAGGACTTTTATTCAATTTAATTTATTGCTTTTGTTGATAAAGTGAGTGACGTGTGATGCATTTAAAATTGTTTTCAGAGACTCCTGCCAAAGAGAGGCTTTTTCGAAAGGTATTTAATTTAAGAAATCATGATTCTTGGGATTAGACAAAGTGGAATTACTGTCCGACGTTTCGCTTTCGATTGCACGAGGCATCTTCAGAGATCTTTCTTCTGAGAGATCCGAGGACGGGATGAGCTCTAACACAGTGGTTCTCAAATTCCTGATGATTGCGGACCCCTAAAATTCGGCAAAACAACATGCTTAACTAAATTATTTCGTAGATAAGGTGGTGGTTGGTTTCCCCACAGAATTTATCATACTATTTGTTACTTTAGAAAGCGTTTTTGTGCTCTCAAGTGAAGTTATAATAATAATAATAATAATAATAATAACTTTATTTAAGATAGGACGAACCTAATACAAAAGTTAGCTTTTGGTTTACAATTTAGGTTATTCTTAAATTAATCCTAAAATATAGCTAAACATTAGTTAGTTTTCATATATTTTGATAAATTGCGCTTAAAAATAATAATGCTATTGCTTCCCTTTAGGGGACACCCGGGCAGCCGGAACCACTTAAGTTTAAAAGTCGATTTTAAAGTCGCCAATATGGTTAAATGATTTATTTTTATTAGGGATATAGTTTAATACATTTAGATTGCGTTTACAATATCAAATCTTTGTTTGTTTGTGTGTGTTTTGGTGAATTAAAAAAAAGGTTTTCACAATAAAAATGTAATATTGCATTTGGTTCCTTCTGCCCAACCCCCCTGGGCAAAAAGAGTCATTACTCTGGGCAAAAAGAATCATAGCGGGCAAAAGGAATATTTGTTTAAAATTTAATAAAAAAACATAATATCTGCAAAAATATATATTAACTACAGAACAAAACAACCATAATGCCTAAAATTAATACAAAACCAAAATAAACTGAACATGTTTAAACAATAAAGAACAAAATATCAAAAAACAATAAAACTTAAATAATAAATAAACAAAAAATAATAAGTAGTTTTAATTTATTTTTTAAATACTACTTTCTTGAAGCAAGTACCGACTCTCAACAGTGATCACATATAAAGACACCCGTATTATAATCAGCGCACAACTTGTGCGCCCATTGAGAACATATATTACACTCGATCCATGTCTCTCCAGGCATAGAATTACCAAATATTTCTCTACAAAAAATACATGGAACTGAATTTTCCTCCGGATTAAATTTGTCTACTGGTGGTTTTGGTTTTTTTAATGTGGGTACCGCTAACATCTGTCCTATTTTGCGTTTAACTCCTTCCTTCTTTGAGTTTGAAACTTTTGTGTTTCTAATTTCTTCTTTGACTGGAGTGGATGTTAAAATTTCCGATTTTTGGCACTTTCTAGTGGTTTTTTGTGTACGTTTGGTACATTTTGGAAGAACATGAATGTCAATTACTTTAATTTTCCCAGTGCTAGTTGAAGCGGTTTCAATATTTGGAGGGAGTGTAGTCAGTTGCGAAGTTGACGGTAAGTTTAAGTTTGGATCATTGGGGGAAATAACAATAGGGAGAACGTTTAGTTCCGAAGTAGCAGTGCTTGTAGGTGTTGTAATTGAAGATATTTTTGAAGTAGAAGGTAAGCTTAAATCTGGAACTGGAACATTGGGAGAAATAGGAATCGTAAACGTGTTTGGCTCTGACGTGACAATTGTATTTTCATTTCCTGAATTTTCTATGTCAGTTACATTGGTTACAATTGAATTATTATTTACTGAAATGTCTATGTCAGATATATCAGTTACTTGAGCCGGTAAAAAGTCGTCATCTGTAAAAACCTCTATATCACAATTACTGATACCAGTTTTCTGGAACCCTTTAATTGCGTTACTGGGAACAGCTCCTTTTAGGTAAGCAGGAGTAAAAATCTCTCCTATGTCATAAAAAGTAACATGTTGACCCGGGTGCGTTTTCTGCCACCTATCTATTTCGTTTTGAAAATATTTACCAAAGGGTCCGTATACAGCAACGTCTAAGGGCTGTAACTTATGTGTGGTGTGAGGGGGAACAGATAAAATAATGACATTATTTTTTGAAGCATAGTCCAGTACCTGAATGCTTCTATGCGATGAATGATTGTCAAGTATTAGCAAACATTTATGGTTATTTGTTGGTCTCACACTTGCTACAAAAAAGTTCATCCATTCAAGAAAAGTTTCGCTACTAATCCATCCACTATCAGTAACTAGATCTAACGTTCCTGGAGGCATATTATTTAGATAACGCGGATTTCGTTTTTTTCTTGGAAAAATCATTGTGGGGGGAATAAATTTTCCTGTAGCAGAGCAACAAAAAGGGCTGTTATGAGTGTTCCCCTCTCTGCTGAAGCTACGCTTCCAACCTGTTTTTTTCCAGAGATTGAAATTACTTTGGGGGGTTTTTTTGTTGATGTTTGTATTCCCGTTTCATCTACATTATATATGTTATCCAATGTAATTCCATGTTGATCAATAACTGTTTTAAGGTTTTTAAAAAACAATTCCACTTGTGGTTTATTGAAACCACGGGCTCTTGCAATACTGGTTGGTTCCGGTTGACGTAAACTTAAATAATTATGCCTTTGCATAAAATTGGCAAACCATTGCTCGTCAGCCATCTGATTTGTAAAGGGATGTTTAATTTTGTTTTTTTCAGCATATTGATATGCTAATTGACATAGGTCTTTCCTGATGAGTCCATAAAAGCGAGTATCTAAGTCCTTTATGTGCTGAACAAATTCCATCTCTTCGGTTTCCGAGAAAACTGTTTTAAACCTACCTAGAGATTTCGTTGAACTGTTCTTTTTACATGTTTTTGCAAAGTAGAGTATGCAATATTAAACCTAACAGCAGCTTTATGTACTGATAATTCTTTACGGCGAACACTTTCGATTGCGTTGGACATTTCTTCCTCTGTCCAAGAGTTGCCCCGATCACTTTTTCTTTTGTAACGATAAACCATCTAAAACAGAAAATTGTTTATTAGGTTTATTTTTATATATAGGGGCAAAAGGAACCAAGGCCAGGCAAAAAGAGCCATGGCTCTTTTTGCCCGGCTCCTTTTGCCCAAAACGCACTGGTTGAATGAATATAAAATCCTAAACCGAAAGCATAAAAATTTTGTAATAAAGTGAGGTTATGACATACCTTAAAGTATTTCTAACATAGAATGTAGTGTAGTTGACGTTAAACTAAAGTATTAACAATTGGATTCTTCTCCAAATATTGTTATATGAACAATTCGAGGGTGACTTAAATCAAACTGTAATAATAACTCCGAAAATATTACGATTGGCGGCAAAATCACTGCATATATCATCAGAACGTATTAAAACCTGTAGCTTTACGGTGTTGCCGGAGTAAACTGATTTTCCTAAAAAATAAATATTTTACTGGTTCTTCTTGCCCAGTCGGTTCTTCTTGCCCGGGTGTCCCCTATATCTAATGGTAATCTGTTAAATTTGGAGATACCCCGCACAAACAGTGATGCCATTGAAACTGATAAATTAGTTCTAGCTACTCGATAGTCATTATTTCTTCGTGTATTATGGTTGCGAATCTCATTATTAAATGTTAAAAATTGATTAAAATATGCAGGCAAAAGACCCCTACTAATCTTGAATAGAAAAACCATGGTCAAGGAATGAAGGCGTTGCCTCACAGTAAACCAATCAAGCGTCGATAACATCACTACTATAGGCGTATACCTATTGCACTTAAGAATAATTCTCATACCCCTGTTCATTAATTTCTGAAGTGAATCTTTTTCGTTAGTGCTCATAAGGTACAACAGTGAACTGCAATAATCGAAATGTGGCTGAATTATTGTTTCATATATAGTAATTCTTGCATACATTGACAAATGACCAGAAACCCTAGAGAAAAAATATAACTTCTTGCGAATTTTCTTAGAGATAAACTGAAAGTGCTTATCAAATCTCAACCTATTATCCAAAACAAAACCGAGATATTTCATCTCTGCAACCCACTCAATCTTTTCACCATCTATCTCCAAGGAAAAGTTGTCAAAGTTTATACCAGAAACCTTATATGAAGGACTCACTATTATTGCTTTCGTTTTAAGAACATTAAGTTTAAGTTTATTGGTTTTAAAAAAACTCTCCAGCTTTCCCAAAGCTAAATTCATATTTTCCATTACCCTCTCTAAGTGTATCGTCAGCAAAGAGGTTCAAAAATTCGAAATCATGGGCATAGTTTATGTCATTGAGATAGATAATGAAAAGGATGGGTCCCAATATACTGCCTTGCGGCACTCCTATACTATTAAACACTGCATTGGAGAAAGAGCTTCTACATTTTGTTATTTGTGCACGGTCTTCCAGATATTGCTGAAACCAAGACAACACTCTTCCTCCAATACCATAATATTTCAATTTTTTTAAAAGTAAATCTCGGTCAATTGTTTCAAAAGCTCTCTCTTGTTTTCATCAATGGATTGTTTCCATTTAGTTACTGTAAGTTGCAAAGCTGTTTCACAGGAGTGGCTTTTCCTGAATCCTGATTGGTGGCCCTTAAACATTTTATTTTTATCAAAATATTTCTTTAATTGATCACAGACGACTGCTTCCAAAATGTTTTCAACGGTAGGAAGAGTGTTGATTGGTCTAAACTCATCTACATTTGAAGGGTTGGGAATCTTAGGAACTGGTGAAATAATACTTATTTTTTGTTCATATGGAAAACATCCTCTTAACAAAGATGAATTTACAAAATTAAGCAAAACACACCCCAACACCTCAAAAAACCTGCATTAAGTATGTCATGTGGATCAGTGTTATTCTTTAGTGAAAATACAATGCTTTTAAGTTCACATAATGTAATTGTTTCAAAATCACAGAAAACAGTCTCAACTGGATTATATATATCACCCGTCCACTCATCAGCAGGAATAATTGAACTTTCAATATCCATTACACTATTAACAAAAAAATCATTAAATCTATTAGCACTCTCAACTTCACTAGATGCAAACTCATCATTTATAAATTTAATTGACAGGTAATTTAAGGATTGATTTTTACTTTTAATTAGATCCTTCAAAGTGCTCCACATAGCCCTACTATTCCCTTTATTTGCATCTATTCTGCTTTCATAGAACTCCCTTCTTTTATTTTTTATAATATTGACTACTGAATTTCTTTTAAGTTTGTAATCCTGCCACAAAACCTCTCGTCCATTATCCGCTATGGAGTTCTTAAAAACTTTATAAGCTCTATCTCTTTCTTCTACTTTAAGTTTAACATCAGTATCATACCATACTGGTTCTCTTTGTTTGTTTGATGAATGATGTTAGACCATTGCAGCTCGACCTCATACACATTTTCACACAAACAATAGAATTATCGGTAATCCTTGGTACATCAAGAACGCTGCAGATATTTTATTGGATTTATTACATAATACATAATCAATCAAAGTAGAACTTACTTCACTATGTCTCGTACACTCAGTCACTAGTTGATCTATCCCATATACCTGTATCACTTCCCTTATTCTATTAGAATAATAACTTGTACTATCCAGAAAATTTATGTTAATATCACCTGTTAGTATACAGTTATCAGTTTCTGTAAAGTACTCATCACACCACTCTTTCAACTTCTTTAAAAACACAGCATGGTTAGAGTTAGGTGAGTGATAACAACCTCCTACTGTCCAGTTTACCCCATGAATATTGATTCTAATAAAACACACCAACAATTACCAATTTCAAAGGAAGTCCCAAAAATACTAAATTTAACATTATTTCTTACAAACAGAATCACCCCTCCTGTATGTCTGCTATAGGAGTTGCAACGTATACATGAGTACCCCTTTACCTGAACCTCTAGATCATCAACTTCTTCTGTTACTCTTGCTTCAGTTAAAACTACCAATAGAGGGTTACAAATAAATATTTCTGCAATTAATTCTGACTTCTGGGCCGAAAAACTTTGAGTATTTAGACATACTATATCACAGTTTGCCAAGGAAACAATATCACAGGAATTTATTGGTGCCTTTAGTTTTTTGCTTTCACAGTATGAGGAATTCCGTTTTTATTAGATTTCCGATCCTTAAGCTGTTTGAAAATCTCCCTTTCTTCCTGCCTCTGGGCATTTGAGAGATCTGGTCTCACAAAAACACTGCATCCTTTTAGTCGGCTTTTATTTCTTAGTGCAGATTGTACTTGTTTGGAATCAGTCAGTGTTATTTTAAGTGAACGAGCACCATTTTTATTCGGTTTACCAACTCTCAGTACTTTATATGTTATTACTTCCTCATTTATAACTTGGTTGAGTACTCTTTTTGCTTCCTCAATGTCATTTGGACCCTCAGGTAAATTAAATAACATTATGTTATTGGCTCTTAACTGAGGCTCTCTTAATTCATTCAGGATATCAACTTTATTGCAGTTTGAAGTCATTTCTGCAGCAGCAGAATCTGATTGGGTTCTTATCTGTATAATGGAATTCGTTAAACCTTCTAGTTGAACCTCTATATTTGCTTTCCACTCTTTAAACTCTGTTTTAAGAGTATCAAGTGCACTTATAAGTTTGGGAACATGTAAAAATCCCTCATTACAGTCCTGACAAAAATATTTGAAAACTCGCTGTGTTTTTAGTTCCATTACACGCAGTTCAGTAACTGTAAGGCCGGAGCAAGCTTGTCTTTTGTGGCAAAACGATTACAACTATCACAAGCAATTCTGGAATCCACGTCGTTTTCATCTTCATTGCATTTGAAACAAGGCATTGTAAGGAATTTGGAACACAGCTGCTCAGAATTGCATGTAAACAAATCAAAGTTCTTTGTAGGTTAAGTGAATAACTTCGTATATTTTATAACAAAACTGAGCAGTCCCTTACGAAATTCTTAAGTATCACTTGAGTAGAAAAACATCAAGATCAATGCAGTTTATATTTTTATAAATTTTGTACACTTTAACTCAAAAAAGAACATCTACTTCTTACAACACTTTAAGGACGTCGTTGTTAAAAATAGGCAGAACCACGAAATAATGATGACATTGTTAATTACAGCTGAAAGAAAAAACAATGTTTTTTTAAAAAAAATTATTGGGATTATTTGCTTTAAATAAAATATAGTAATATAAGTGTTAATGAAGCAATGAGTCTTAATTGTATGTTCAATACAATATCAGTTTCCGAAAGGCAGTTATTGTTACTTTAACTTAAAAAAAAAACATTGTCATAAGTTTTTCCATAACTATGCGGCTTGGTAAGGTTTCAGCAAAAAAGCTGTAATTCGGCCAATTTTAGAGATAAGTGGGTGAATAAAAAAACAAAATGCTCACAAAAAAAGGGTCTTTCTTATAGCGTGTAAACAGTTTCTATACGAATCCTCAACTAATACACAGGGCAAGTCAAAAAAATAGCAAAAAATCATAGTTCTAGTTTTTACGTTATTATCCACAAATCTTTGAGAAATTTTTCATTTATTTCATTTTTGATGAAAGACAAAGGTATTACCTACCTACGAAAAAAATATTTTTCAAAAATCGATCCACTGGTACCAGTACGTTGAACTTGGGTCAAAAATCAAGTGCGTCACTTTTTTGAAATTTTTGGTATATATATATATATATATATATATATATATATATAACTTAGTATTTATTTTTGTTTTCTTTGACCTAGTTGTACTATATATATTTTTCGGTGCTATTTTCTTGGTTTTGGTCACTTTTTAAAGGAAAAATGTTTTTATTTTTAAATCATATTTATTTTGACTGACGTTTCAACCTAGATTCGGTCTTTTTCAAAGTCTAAAATAGAGGCGAACAATTTTGTTTTTCGTAAAATTACATAAAATTTTTTAAATAACTTACCAGGAATGAAAATAAATCCAACCATCATATGGGACATGAACATAAATATAATCTAAATTACATTACTTTTTATTTTAGCATACAAACAGAACAGACACACAGGACACAGGTGTTATTGTCACAGAATAAAATAAACTGACCCATATTAGTATTAATTTGTATTCAGATAGCAACTGTGGGTTTTATAAAATCAATATATATATTTTGCTTAAGTTGTTTACATCTTTTTTATCATTGATTGCTTTGAGAAATTCGTCTTTTGGAATATCGGTAAACTTTTTAATTTCGTCCCACTTCTTTTTAACAACGTTAAGAGCTAAAGAAATTAGAACTTACACTTGATTCCACTTACTTCCAATATGATAATAAATTTTTCAAACAAATAGAAGGATGTGCTATGGGTGCTTCAATATCAAGTGTCATTGCTCAGTTAGTCATGGAAGATTTGGAAGAAACTATATAAAAAAACGTGGAATTTGAATATCTATTTTTTATAGGTACGTGGATGATTGTACAATGGCAATACCGAGTGATAAAATAAATAATATTTTGAACCAATTTAAAAAGTATCACAAAAATTTACAATTTACTTATGAACTGGAACAAAATCAAAAAATTAATTTTCTGGATATCACCCTTCATCATATAAACGAAAATATAAAAACCGAGTGGTATACTAAAAATACATGGTCTTCAAGATATTTGAATTTTAACTCTAATCATCCTATTTCACAAAAAAAAATCCGTAATTATTGGATTAGCCGATCGAGCCATACACCTCTCCGATCCGGAATATAGAAAATCATGTATCAAAAAAGCTAAAAATGCATTAAAACTAAACAATTACCCAACTTTTTAATCAACAAAATAATTAAAAACAGAATTCACAAATTTTACAATTCCACATACTGTCCAAAAAATAAACAAAAAAACTTAACCACCTTCTTATCCTTGCCTTTTGTTGATGGTTTATCTCAAAAAATTTCAAAACCTATTTAAACCCTATAATATCGCCGTCTGTCACAAAGGTTTTAATTTATTAGAAAAGAATTTTACTAAACTGAAATCGAAAACCCCTACAAATAAAAAAAGCAATGTCATATACAAAATCCCATGTAATAATTGTGATGGTGTTTATATAGGATAGACTAGCCAATATTTAGAAAACCGAATAAATGACCACAAATATGATAAAAAAAATTGCACTGCCCTAACAGATCACAAAAACTCAAAAAATCATACTTTTGACTTTAAAAACACAAAAATTTTAAAAACTGAGCCTCTTTTAAAAAAACGGGAATTCCTAGAAATGGTAGAAATCCATAAAAACAAAAACTCAATCAATGATAAAAGATATGTAAACAACTTAAGCAAAATATATATATATATCGATTTTATAAAACCCACAGTTGCTATCTGAATACAAATTAATACTAATATGGGTCAGTTTATTTTATTCTGTGACAATAACACCTGTGTCCTGTGCGTCTGTTCTATTTGTATGTTAAAATAAAAAGTAATGTAATTTAGGTTATATGTATGTTCATGTCCCATATGATGGTTGGATTTATTTTCGTTCCTGGTAAGTTATTTAAAAAAATCTATGTAATTTTATGAAAAACAAAATTGTTCTCCTCTATTTTAGACTTTGAAAAAGACCGAATCTAGGTTGAAACGTCAGTCAAAATAAATATGATTAAAAAATAAAAACATTTTTCCTTTAAAAAGTTACCAAAAACCAAGAAAATAGCACCGAAGAAATATATATATATATATATATATATATATATATATATATATATATATATATGTTATCTCACTATTTGAAAAATTCACTTTTTAAAAAAACACTTTTTATTAAAATAAAATAAAACAATATGTTCACAACTTTGAAAATCAAATGGACATTAATTATTGTTACAACTTAAAAGAATAATATTATACTGTTATTTAATAAAATCTACATAGTCTATTTATATTAAAAATCTTGCTGAGGTACGTGGGAAACCGGCAAGCATCCGCTGGCTTCCTGCTGACGGTGTTCGAGCGTACTGTCGCAATTCTTGGAAACTGCTGATGTTGGTTTCTGTGAATGACGCAACTGTGTGATAATATGTGGCGACATTCTGGAGGCACGTGGAAGGTCATGGGAAACGGATATAACAGCTCCCCTTTTAGTGAAAAGTTGGTGCTTTTCAGCTACTTTTAGGACTGAAGTTCAAATGCTTCTTCCTCTTCTTGTGTATTTTCTGGATGGATGCTAGTTCGCCTTTTTGGTATTAGTCTTCTCAACTGGTATGGGGCAAAGCGCTTCGGACTAGGCTTGGGAGGTGATGGAGGATCCTGACTGCCAGTTATGGACAGTTTCAGTGGCTTCTTACGTCTACACTTACAGAGGATGTAGAGGATTGCCATTCCAACGACCATTGATATTGTGAGTATCGTAAACCAATGGATATGTTTGGTTATGAAGGGTTCTTTCATCAACTTGTCTAGCTCTTCTGAATATTGGTCTAGGCGGTGTTGAGCAACGTTCAGGTCATCGGCATTGATGTTGCTGAGCTTCAAGGGTTTGAGCTTTGGGATTTGAGGCTGTTCTGGGAACTGTTTGCAGCATTCGAAAGGAATCTGAACAGGATGGCTTTTATAGGTTACATTTTTATATTCCTCCACAAGGTACTTGGAATGAATTCTTGTGCTTCCAATAAAAGCGTTACAGTTTGGTTGTAACTTAAGAAGGGAGTTCGTCTTCAGGATCTGGGTTTCTATATTCCTGGTTCCACATTTTACGGTTACAGGAAGTGGTTCGGAAACTGAGATAAGCCAGTAGTTCGTGGAGATCTCTTGGACGTGGTAATCGGTGACTAGCAATATCGATGTTTGACAGGTTTTCGGTAGTATGTTCTGCTGCCTGAGTAGCTGTGCTTCGCAGATAGCATCGCTGTCGATTGGATATTGCAGAAGGTCTGAACAGATCTTAGTGTGCGTCTCGAGTGGCTTGCAGCTGGAGATGTCTTGTGGTAGTACATATAGTAAGGCGTCGTCATCTCGCGCAATGTATTTTTTTGTTGTTGGTATTATGTGAAAAAGACCTGTTCGATTGTCCATAATAGGAATAGGAAAAATTCGATACAAAGTGTATGATTCTGGTTCAGTTAGAGGAATTTTAAGAACGAACACAATCCTATTATCGGACTGGTATGATTCTAATTCAATTAAGTCAATATAATTGGCAATATTTGATGAATATATAGGGAGAGGAAGATTATTTTTTGATAGAGAACGCGATATCTCTTGGAGAGAAGTGATCAAATCTGGAGTTATTATAGAACTATGAAGAATTTTCAAACGAGCGAATGTGATGGCATTTATAATATCGTTTAAAGAATCTTCTAGAAAAACATAACTTTCCATTAAAGCTTCGCAAAGATTTAGAGTTTTAATTTGCCCTTCGTAAAACGCTAAGTCATCAGATATGTTCATGATAGCGCTCTGTATAATATCTATGTCTTGGTTGAAGGTTTCTTCATCAATTTGAATCTTTTGAATGGTGGAATTGAAGTTTTTAATTACAGATGAAGTTACCGATATTTGACTTTTAAGTAAGCTTTCAAGTTCGCGTTCATCTTGCGTGATTTTGTTTATACATGCATTGTAATATTCGCCATCGGCTGAATCTAAATTGCCTGTGATAGATTTAAAAATACTACCAATGCCGTTTATTAATCCGCGTTTGTTCCTATAAGATAACTTTTTTGTATCTGCCATGATTTCTCTATATTTTTGATTAACTGCGTTTGAAATTTGGGTTAATAAGCTTAAATGTGTTTTAATTTCTATTTTAAAAGATACAGTTCTAGGGGATGGGTCATTCAACATGTCACTGAGTGTAGTAAGTAATTTGTCGTTGTTTTGTATAGTTTCTTTAAGGGGTTGTAAATCTTTGTATACGAGTAACGTCCACTTGTCGTTAGTAATTTTGACAAAATTTTCCTCATGGTAAAATAGTCCAACGGTATTGTTGATTGGTGTGAAGAAGTATTGGGAGAAGACGGCTGGAATAAGCCAAAGGAGTCTGGAAAAAAAATAGACTAGTCATAGTATGTCTTTAGCCTATCAAAATTTATTTTGGAAATTTGGTTTGTAGAAAGGTTTTTAAGTTTAGCTGAAGTTTGGTAAAGTTCGATAATTTGAAAGGGGCCATTGAATTTATTTTCACTTTTGTCTTTAATTTGCGATTCTTTGACATATACTTTGTCACCAACTTTACAATCGGGTTGTTTATCGGAGACTGATTTGTCGAATCTGATTTTTGATTTTTCCTTTTGGGCGTTTGTTCTAGCTCGTGCGATTTTGTAATATGTTTCCATTTTATTATTTAGATTTCGGATGTATTTGGAGATAAGTTGTTCTTGATTTAAGATCTACAATACATTCATAATGTTCCAAGAAATCCAATCCTAATATACCGTCGAAATCTATATCTAAATTGCAAATATACACTTTGTGTGGATCACCAATAGTAAAAGGTATGAGTGTAGATTGAGATATTGAAAGTTTTTCATCGGTAATTCCCTGAATAGTGACATTTTCGGGAAATCGTGTAGGAAATTTTTGTACGGTGTTTTCCTTAAATATAGAAATGCCTGCACCGGTATCAATGAGAAGTTTGAATTGTTTTGATGCGTCATCGATATAATATAGATTCTTGGAATTTACAGTAAGAAGAGGACTTAAAGAAACGCTTGTTCCGGGAAATTGAGATTTGGATCCATATTCTCTAGATTTAGTGTTTCTATTCTCGATTGGATCTCGGTCATTGGGTTCTGGGGTGAATTGTCTGGAGGGTCGGTATTCGTAAGGGGTGTAAGAAAATCCTGGTAATTACTAGTGTCATTTGAATAGTTTATATCTTGATAAGATTCTTCCTCTGGTTGGGAAAAATCGTAAAAACCGGGATTGCCGTTTTCGGCGGTGTACTGATCGTATTCGGGCAAATAATTCTCTGAGGAGCATTCTTGTCTTGTATTAACATGATGCGTCTTAGCTGGTTGAAAATTGGGATTTCTTTGAATTATTGATGGCCTAAATTGTGCTTGGTTTGTATTTTGGCTAGGATTATTTGGTCTATTTTGTTGCGAAAAATTTTGTTGATATTGTGATCTTTGAGAATTCGAGTTTATTGCGGGTCTTTGAAAATTAGAATTTGTTATGGGTCGTTGGAAATTATTATTTTGGGGAAAATTAGAAGAAAGTTGCCTGCACTGAGATATTGTATGACCAATTCTGTTACAATTGGAACACTTTAATTGTTGTGGCTGGTGTGGTCTAGGTAACTGAGGACTGGGTTTCGGAATAGTTGGTTTATTAACTTTTTGATTTTCGAAATACGAAAGCTGAAGTTCTCTCCGAATTCTTGATTGTGCTTCTAAAAGTGACGTTGGATTACTAGCACGGATAAGTTGTCCTAGGCGTGGCTCTAGACCGGTAAGAAGTGTATTAAGAGTCATAGTTTCAATTAACATGGTCTGAGCATCTTTTTGTTCTTTTGAATGTAGGAGTGGGGACTTTTGTATGCTGGCATGCATTTTAGCGTTCAGGACCTGAAGTCGATTAAAGAATGTAAGGGGCGACTCATTAGGAAGTTGTCTTAATCGCTGCAGATCGTGTATAAGGGAAGTAAGATCCCTTGAATCACCGAAGTGTAAATTTAACAATTGTTTAATTTCAAGGTATGAACTTGGATTCCTTGAACTAATTAATTGAGCTGCTCTACCACGGAGCTTGTTTTTTATGTGAATAACTAAAAACACTTTTTGTTGCGTTGTTGCCATGTCGTATGCACAATCGCATGCGGTTATAAAATTGCTTAAAGAAATTTGATCACCTTCAAATTCGGGTACAATGGAAAAAATTTCAGAAAGTTTATAAGGTTCAATTTCAATGGTTGTTTGGGTATTATCGAGAGACATTTTGAATTTTAAATGTAGATGCGTTAAAAATAAAAAGGTTTTATCAAAAACGAGTAAAATGAAAACGTTAAGTTATTAAGAATATCTTAACAAAAATAATAAATAGTTTTCCTTTTTGTAATTTAAGAAAACAAATGGTAAGGGAAATAATAATATGTTTAAATCCTATTTGAAAAATCGAACAGTATAGAAAAATAAAATCAAATACGAGACGATTCTTACGTAATTGTAATCTGCATCTGGGTTGTCTTGTTCTCGATGTGGCTCCAAGCTTTACGAGTGAGGACTTCTCAGGTTCTTTTGTTCCGTTAAGGGATTGGAATCCGCCGCTACCAGTTAGACCTTTTTCTTGTTCTAATAGCGTTTAAACGAATCCTACCGACTGCGCCAAATTGTTATCTCACTATTTGAAAAATTCACTTTTTAAAAAAACACTTTTTATTAAAATAAAATAAAACAATATGTTCACAACTTTGAAAATCAAATGGACATTAATTATTGTTACCACTTAAAAGAATAATATTATACTGTTATTTAATAAAATCTACATAGTCTATTTATATTAAAAATCTTGCTGAGGTACGTGGGAAACCGGCAAGCATCCGCTGGCTTCCTGCTGACGGTGTTCGAGCGTACTGTCGCAATTCTTGGAAACTGCTGATGTTGGTTTCTGTGAATGACGCAACTGTGTGATAATATGTGGCGACATTCTGGAGGCACGTGGAAGGTCATGGGAAACGGATATAACATATATATATATATATATATATATATATATATATATATATATAGAGAGAGAGAGAGAGAGAGAGAGAGAGAACAGAAATATCAATTTCTGTTCAGTTTCTGTAGGGTAATTATCTCTGAAAATGCCTCGTGCAATAGAAAGCGAAACGTCGGATATTAATTCCAATTTGACACAGTCTAATCCCAAGAACCATAATTTCCTAATTGACCAAAGCCTTAAAAAACTGCATAGAACACAGGAGCGTCTGCTTCTGTTATCTAAGATCCTACCGAGGAATGCTGGAAGATCAAAAAAAATAAGTTATTATTTTGAAATTTTAAAATAGGTTATTTATTTTATATCCAAAATGTAAGTTTTGAAACTTCAACTTCTATATTGAAGGGCTGAAGTTAACGAAGGCAGGTCATTAGATGTCCTAAATGTACGGCAGTATGAACAAGGGAAGCAATTGTATAAAAAACTGATACCGTTCTTAGATTTTGGAAATTGTGTAATTTTGTTACAAATTAAATAAGTATATGTCGTAGCTGACTATGTGTGAATTTTGAGGTGACATACAAAATATGAAGTGGAGCCAGTGATTTAAATTTATGAACAATGTATATCAATTTTGTATTGATTTTGTTACTTAGATTTAATTCGTACAAAAATGTTACAAAGTCATTTATTGGACTGAAAAATAAATTATTTAATAATAATTGTAAATATTTCAAATAAAAGTTTTTGTTTTAGTTTTGTTTATTTTTACTTGTTCTCTTCTATTTACATGAATTTGATCAGGGTTCTTAGCGACGTGGAAAGGTCAGTTAATTCAGAAATCCTATTAAAAATCAGGGGATTTACAAGAAATAATAGAAAGTCAGAGGATTTTATACTAAATCTGAAAAAATAATAAAAGCATTGTAATTATATTTATCATATATATTATATAACTATAATTTTTTTAACATCGCCTATATATTCAGACTTGCCCGCCGGCGCCAGAGAGTAACTCGGACGACTAGAAAATGGGCTTAAGTAGTGTGACTTTCTAGTGGGAGCATATTATGTTTTAAAAGATTCACTTGTCAGGAGAGCTAGCTTTTCAGCTCTTACAAATTAGATGAGTAAAAAATGTTCGAGTCTGTGAAAGGGCTTTGGACAATTTATCTTCCCTTAAAATTTGGATGAAAGATAAAGCCACTAAGCTTCCATAAAATGTTTCAGTTACTAAGACAACAAATGCTTTAAAAGATACGTTTTTAAGACCAAGAAAAAAATCAGCGAGAAATCTATGGTTCCTTTGTTGATGATCTATTACAACTACTAAATCCACTGGTACCAGTACGTTGAACTTGGGTCAAAAATCAAGTGCGTCACTTTTTTGAAATTTTTAGTATATTATACAAGGTTATTCACGCAACCCGTTCATTAAAAGATTTTGATGATGCCATTTAAATAAAAATTTCAAATTTTGGGATTAAGGTAAGGTCAAGGAGTACTTCTTGTTTGAAATATTTTCAACTTCCTGTCATTTCCGGTTTAACCGGAAGTTGGTATCAGCTTGCTTATTTTAAATGGAGCACCCTGTATTTTGTGATATTTTTGGATTTTACGGTGAATTTTAATGCTATTTTATGTAGCATGTCTTATACCTAGGTTCAAGCGTTCTTAAGATATTTGACCTTGGACCGAAAATGAGCCTTCGGGGTACCAAATTTTAAAATCTCATATTTTTGTAAGTTTTGAAGATATAACCTCCATATTTTGCAGACGATCGGTAAATAATCTTAGGTTTCTATTTTTTTTATTGAATTTGTCTATTTTTATACAGGGTGTCCTAAATTCAACGGCAAACATTCACATTGTCAAAGCCGCTAAAGTCCGTTTTTTTAAATGGGACACCCTATAACTTTATGCACTATCAAATGTAGAATTTCATTTTCTATCGAACTGTATAAGGTTCCCTATACCTATTCGTAACCACTATCGAAGTAATTGGGTTTTATAAAAATATCATATATATTTGCTTAAATGTTTACATGTTCCAATGGTGAGCCATGGAAAAACAATTGAGATCCAATATCCAATATGACAGATGACTAGTATGCGTTATTTATCGAAAGCTGTCAGTGATAAACTAAATGTTCTAAATCGAAATGGAAGAATACTCAAACGCTGATATTCTCAATCTATTTTATATTCATGGAGAATGTTATAAAATTTTGGAGAGAACGTGTCGTGTGTTTAATGAACGCCATCCTGATTTGCCGCCAATGAACAAATCAAAATTCAAGAGGATTGAAACGAACTTTTTGCGTTTTGGCAAGGTTAAAGTTACAAAAAATGTTCCGAAACCAGTGACAAATGCCGAGGATAACGTAATAAACACATTAGCTTATTTCCACGCAAACCCGCAAAGTTCAATACCGTCTGCATAAAACGATTTGAGAATTTCTTCTACATCTGTCCAAAGAATCTTGAGCGAACATCATATGCACCCTTATTCCTTCCAAAACGTGCAAGGCTTGAGACCTGGTGATGACGTCCAACGAGTAGAATTTTGCGAATTCATGTTTTTGAAAATTCAAAAGGACCCTCAATTCCTTTCAAAAATATTTTGGACCTATGAAGCGAAATTTTTTAGAGAAGGAATAACAAATAGAAGAAACGAACATTTCTGGGCAGCAGAAAATCTTCAATGTTTTCGGTATAGTATTAAATGATCAGGTGCGGTACTGTATTTATGAAGACAATTTAAACAGTGATAAGTATTTGGAAGTTCTACTATTGGTAAGCTGCAAAATTATTGGTATCAATTAGATGGGGCACCAGCACATAATTCCGCTGCAGTTTATCTCCAAGTATCTCCAATTTTTGAAGATCACTGGATTGGTCCCAATGGCCCTTGGAGATGGCCCCCGCGATCGCCTGATTTAACACCCCTAGACTTTTATTTATGGGGATTTATCAAAGGTAAAGTCTATGCTTCCCCAGTAAATAACCAACAAGATTTACTGGACAGGATACGAACAGCTTTTGCCGAATTAGAAAACGGACAACATATAGAACATTTGTTATAACAAATTTATTTATTTATTGTTGATTGTTAGATTGCTATAATTTTTAAGTTCACAAAAACAAGTTTAAAACAGTCTCTAACTTAGTAGATATGGTTAAAAATAATGTAAACAATTTATTACATTTTTTATAACTTTTAACTTTTCCGAAACGAAAAAATTTCGTTTCAATCCTCTTCAATTTTCTCTTGTTCAGTGTCGATAAATGAGGATGTTTTTCATTAAAAACATGGCACGTTCTCTCCAATATTTTGTAACATTCTCCGCGAATATAAAATAAATTGAGAATATCAGCTTTTGAGTGTTATTTTATTTTAATTTAAAAGTTTCAAATCAGCTGTCATGTTGAATAGAAAAGCACAACAATTGTTTTTCCACGGCTTACTACGGGAAGGTGTAAGCATTTAGCAAATACATATGATAGTTTAATAAAAACCTGATTATTTCGAAAATGGTTACGAATAGGTATAGGGAACCTTAATACAGTTCGATAGAAAATTAAATTCTACATTTGATAGTGCATAAAGTTATAGGGTGTCCCATTTAAAAAAACGGGCTTTAGCGGCTTTGTAAATGTGAATGTTTGCCGCTGAATTTAGGACACCCTGTATAAAAATATACAAATTCAATAAAAAAAATAGAAACCTAAGATTATTTACCGATCGTCTGCAAAATATGAAGATTACATCTTCAAAACTTACAAAAATATGAGATTTTAAAATTTGGTACCCCGAAGGCTCATTTTCGGTTCAAGGTCAAATATCTTAAGAACGCTTGAACCTAGGTATAGGACATGCTATATAAAATAGCATTAAAATTCTCCGTAGAATCCAAAAATATCATAAAATACAGGTTGTTCCATTTAAAATAAACAAGTTGATACCAACTTCCGGTTAATAATGTTGTGATTACTCCTGCCAGAACTAGAAGATATAGCAAAAGTCAGTATACTTCTGGGTACAGAGAAACTGAGATAATAAAATCCCAGAATTTTCACAATAAGCAAAAGAATTCCTAAAAGTTTAACATTTTTTAATTTAAAAAATACAGACTTTTTGAAAAAACCCTGCAACTTCTTTCTAAACAAAAAAATCAAAAACCGCCAAATACAGCCCTAGATATCGAACAAAGCTTCTAAATGTGATTACCTACTATGAAAGTTCTAAAATAATTATTTTTATAAAAGACCACTCCTGGATATTGATTAAACAAATAATGGCCTTTCAGAATCTTTTTAATTTTCAAAAATCGGCTAAGGCGTTCACGAGATACTAAAAACGATGAAAAAAAATGTGCCGACTAATTTTGTGAGTAGTTTATAAACACGGTAAAAATAAAGCAATTTTTAATAAAAAGGAATGTGTATATTTCTATATCTTATTTTAAATACATACTTATCACAATTAAGGTTTAAAAAATAAATCATCAAACACATAACGCAAATACAGTTAATAATCAGAAATTTTAAGACAAAACATTGTATACAGTGAGAAAGTTAAAACAATAAGAAATATCTCCGAAGGCGCTAATTTTATTTATATTGTCGATAACTATTAACCTTCAAAAAAAGAAACTATCTTGAAATTATTTCTGTACATTAATAAAATGTTATTTGACATTTTTTCAACATTTTATTCTTATATCACCATCACTCAGTCTTGATTCACATTCTAAAAACCATTAAATTTAAAGAATTCCATCTTTTTTTCATTTAGATAAGCTAAAAATTTGCCACTCGGAGTATCCAGTCCTTTGATGTCAAGCACTAGGTTATCTTGAGTAGGGCAGGACCCAATCTGTAAAATATTAATATTAAATAATTAATTGTACAGTGTGGGCAGCAAAAACTTTCCATCTTTGGAAACCTTCTGAAACAACGAAATATAGCCTTAGCTCCTAGACTTTTAGGGAAAAAAATTTGGTAATCAGGTTGTCGAGTCTTTTTAATTGTCATCAAAATGTTAGTAATATTGGTTAAATTTTAACATTCCATTTTTTGTCCTAACACTGCAACCTGTAGTGGAAGATAGCTCACAATACAAGATTTCTAACCATACTACACCACAACTTGTTACGTTCTGGACGCGCGTTTCGTTAACCAAATTAGCACCACCGGCAGATGATATAAACCTTATATCATGTAACATTTTAATTTCGTCACTACATTTTAATGCATAAAAATCTGTAAATCCGGTACTGTTAGTCTCCTATCGATGTAGTAAGGTGCTCGCGGTCTCTGCTTAGCGAAATCTTCCGCTTCATATTGAGGCAATTCACTAGTCTTCGTGTAGATGGCGCCTTAGTTTTGTTCAATTAGTAATTTTACTACTTTTCTTTCCTGTGATCCAACTCAGGGATTGGCTGATCTATTGTCCAGATTTGGTCAGTTTGATTTTAGTAAAGTGGCACCACTGACGGATTGTCATTCCCCTACTGCTGCCTTGACCTGGTGGTGAGGTAGGTTAAGCTTCTTGTCTCTCTGGAAGGTGAAGGTTAGTTAGTTAAAAAGGCTCCTATGTGTATTTAATTACGTTGTACCTTAATATTTTTGGTTGAGGAAACTTTTATTACTCTCTTGTGAGGATTTAACTGCACTTGACCACCTACCATATTTTTTTGATAGGACAAACTTTACGAAATGACTAATAAGAAACCCTTTACCATCAAATAAGGGTTTTTTTTTCTTCTCCCTCCTCTTCTACTTTTGGTTCCTGTTCTCCTAACCAGGGTTCAAACCTGGATGTGTCATTGTAAGTGGAGCAGAAGTCTGTTACCTAGTACTTAAGTGTGTACGTACCCAGTTTTCTTGCTGGAAACGTCTTCGATGACACTTACATCATAGACTGCTGATCTAAGTCACCGATGCTGATAGACACTTAGATAAGTATCTTAATTTTAACATCCCTTGTGCTGAATTGACTTTATTGTTTATTGCTGATCAACTTTATGACTTTTTATATTTCTTTTGAGTGTAGAGTATACTTTTTGATATAAAGTTCTAACTATTGCTGGTGTGCATAAACCATGATTATTGGTGTTGTCAATAAGA
Organism: Kuschelorhynchus macadamiae; assembly: GCA_030620095.1. Lineage (NCBI taxonomy): Eukaryota > Metazoa > Arthropoda > Insecta > Coleoptera > Curculionidae > Kuschelorhynchus > Kuschelorhynchus macadamiae. Next base: position 76,914 of record JAUTXW010005370.1, on the reverse strand, counting down.
TTATTTTTACTTAACTCATACTAATACTCAAATATTACATTATAAGTTTAGGACACAATAATTTATAGGTTTTTGTCAACATTTGACCGTATAGCAGGCTTTAAGATACAGAACATCACAGTATAAGTTTATGACACAATAGTCTATAGGTTTCTGCCAACATTTGATCGTATAATATACTTTAAGATACAGTGTTGTTGTAAAGTGTGATCACATCTTGAAATTTTAACTTATAAGATCTAGTTAGTATATACAGGGTATGTAATAAGTGTTATAGACAGGTAACACTACTGGAATATGTGATTGTATTTACTTGCTTTTTAAAGGTATTTAGATATAAAACAATGGTGTCAATTTGTTAGGTAATATTGGTGATTGGATTTGAAACTTAGTTATATAAATTTTTCTTGTTATTTGCTTGCTCTTAGATTCACATAATACCCTTTTCTTTTATTCTATTATTGTTCATGGTATGTGAATTAATGAAGTTAATTAATTGCTTGATTATTTTGCATCTTTTAAAACATTTTTACTGTTAGATCAAATTGTTCGGTAAATTAAAACAACTTAAAGATTTTCTTTATAAACATAGATTTTGGAGTCTATTACTTTTACCTGTCATTAGCTGATTGAAAATTTCTTTTCTCATCCGTATTACTTAATTTTCAGGTTTTATTGAACATTTAGTTTGTTGTTTTGTGATTCTTTAGCTATTTTCATAAAACATTTTACACAGTTGATCTAATATTTGGATAGTGATCTTTATTTGAATATACTTTAGATTTTTCTCTCTCAGCATATGAGGTATGAAAACTGATTAACATAGGATCATTACACAGTCAATTGTCATTAAAAAAAAAAAACTTCAATTAAGGCCAATTTCATTCATATGTTATATAAAATAACCTACAGGAGATACATATTTCTGGAAATATTTTGGGGAGCACTGAACTTGTTAATAAATGTTATTTGTTGAATATATTTTTTTTTACTATTAACTTTAATTAATTTTATCTTAGTGGTCTTGAGGAGTGGTACTCATAACATCTAGAGCGGTGAACAGTCAACTGGTATAAAACTGTTGGCGCCCTTATAAATAGAAATCGAACCAATCTCCCTGAGCAGTCGGTGATTTGCACACTAACTTTACTGCCTCTCTTTCAATCAACCACTTAGTGTAGATTTATATTATCTTAAAACAAATACATACTCTCTGCTATCAAACAAAGAAAGAGTGTAGCAATCATCTGCTGATGATGCTAACTTGGTTAGCGAAATGCGCGTCCAAAACGTAACAAGTTGTGGTGTAGTGTAGTTAGAACTCTTGTGTTTTGATTCCATTTTTTGACACCAAAGCAGAAAGCGATGATACATGCGCGAGTGAGAGACTGCGTCCACATGCAAAATATTGCAGCAGAACTCCGAATTATCAAAAACACTATCTTTTCGGCGAAGAAAAAAATTGAGGAATATAATCAAATATTCTGGTCGGAAAAAGATCTCTAGCGATGTCGAAGATGAAAAATTAAATCATCATTTAAGAGTTCATCCTTTCCATATAGCTATTAAAGCCAAAGAAGAAATTAATTTTCCTGATCCTGCAAACACTGCAAGAAGTAGAGTGAGGAATTCAGACATCAGAATCCGTGTATATAGGCCAATCTGTCGATATGTGTTGGTTTTCTATACACGGTGTATTCGAAATGTCCGTTATGCAATTTTGTGACCAGAACATCTATAAATGGGAGTTTGTTGTTTTCCTCCAACTCTAGAGTAAATTGTTATCTAGGATGCATTGAATTTACCTGAGTCAGAAATTTCGAGCTCTGTATCTAGACATTTAAATGCAAGATGGCATCATCACCCAGCACAAATTCAAGCTGTAGCCGATACCCTAACATCTATAGTAGAATTATTTCGGATATGCAGTGACGTAACGACAGCACAAAGGAACGTATTTCTTAACGGTTAATATACCAAGTTATTTAAGGAATGCACACACTAAAGCGTTCACGGCAGCAATCACGGTGGCGATTCTTGGCCGCCATTAAGAAGGATAAATGCTTAGTTATTTTAATAACTTTACAGTTAACCAAGCTATGCAGACATTTAACAAAAACTATATATTATTATATAATTAAATAAAGAAAAGAAAAACAATATGAAAAGTGATTTATTCATTAAAAAAGTACAAAATATGTTTTTATTCTAAAATTTTATATTAAGTTATTTTATAATAAAAAAGCCAAAACTTTTCTGGGCTAAGAAAGTTATAATTTTAATACGCAAAGAGCCTATTATTTTAAATATCCTTTTTTTAGCTAGAAAAACTAAAAGAAAGAAAAGAAAACTTAAAGGACGATGTAGAAAGGGAGGCAAAATCGATAGCATCGAAAATTGCTTCAGCTTTCGAGCAGTCTTGTCCCCTCCTCAGAGTTCAAACGCGCAGAGTCAAATGGTGGAGCGTAAAACTCGCCAAACTAAGGGACATAGCGCGAATGAGACTCAGGAGCGCCTTAAAAGGGGAAGGACAACACGACGCAACGTGGAATGAGTACAAGGAAAGACTTTACTCTGCAGCGATAATCGAGGTATGGTAGGCTCCTTGCGTAGAGCAGATGGCACCTGGACTTCGACAAGCGAGGAGTCAGTCCGACACCTGCTTGAAGTTCACTTTCCAGGAGCAGATAACGCTGACGCACAGACAGTGATGACAGAGCTGCCCCAGACTAACTGGAATATGGCAACTACAGTAATCACTGATGATAGCGTCACCTGGGCCATCAATAAATTCAGCCTTTGCAAGGCCGCAGGGCCGGATAACATCTTCCCGGCCCTATTGCAAAGGGGCCTCAACATATTGAGGCCTTTCATTAAGGAACTCTACAGGGCAAGTATCGCCCTTGGGTACGTACCAGAGGTATGACGGTCAGCTAGAGTCAAATTCATTCCGAAACCGGGAAGAGAGGACTATACGACCGCCAAATCTTTTAGGCCGATAACCCTGACATCCTTCCTAATGAAAGCATTGGAAAGGATCATTGACAGGCATCTAATGGAGGGAGCACTAGCAGTCTCACCGATTCATCCTAATCAGCATGCATATAGGGGAGGGCGATCAACGGAGTCGGCTCTCCACAGTATGGTGCAAAGGATTGAGAAGGCTTTACAATTTAAGGAAGCAGCTTTAGCTGTGTTTTTCGATGTTAAAGGAGCGTTTGATAGAGCACGGACAAACGTCAACTGCGACTCGCTCGTAGCCAGGAGGGTTAAAACGAATCTGGTGCGTTGGGTTAGAAGTGCACTGCAAGAGCGCGGCGTCCAAGCGAGTCAGGGCGGGTACCAGATAGACATCGGGGTGCGAGGCGGATGCCCTCAAGGCAGCTGTCTCTCCCCGCACCTTTGATGTCTAGTCATGGACGGTCTGCTCAACAGACTCGTGGAGGCCGGCTTCTATGCACAAGCCTATGCGGATAGGTCTCACGGTTAATCCGCGGAATACTGAGATGATCCTCTTTACAAGAAGGAATTTAGGAGATTTTCAACCCCCAAGATTGTATGGTCAACAACTGACCTTGACAAAAGAGGTTAAATACCTGGGGGTCAGAGTAGATGCAAAGCTGAGCTGGAAGACTCATCTCGATAGGTAGATAAGGAAGTTAATAGCGACCTTCCGCCAGCTCCGTCGCTGCACAACCTGGGGGCTAAGTCCTAGGGTCATGCACTGGCTGTACCAAACAGTCATAAGACCCAGGATATCATACGGCTCAATAGTATGGTGGCCCTCGGTGGAGAGGAAAACCATTCGTTCCAGTCTTGCAAAAGTCTAGAGACTGGCTAGCCTAGCGATAACTGGAGCAATGAGGACGACGCCGTCAGCAGCATGGGATGTCTTGCTAGGGCTGCCATCATTGTCGACTTTTATTAAGAAAGAGGCTATGGCAGCGCACTTGCGAATGGGAGACGCAGGAGCTTGGCATACCAAAGGTGAGGTTGTGGGTCCCACAGTGTGGAAAGAGAGATCCCTTTATCTACCTACAGAGTAGCACGACCCTCAGGCAGACTAAGATGGCATAAGGGTTATAGTATCTCAACCCCAGAAAGAGAGGACTGGGAGAGAAACAGGCTGGAGTTCTCCAGAGAGGCAACTGTTTGCTATACGGATGGTTTACGTATGACACAGTTGCAATCCTCTGGTGCTGGAGTTTATATTGAGGCTACACAAACCGGGTCCAGCTTCCCTTTGGAGAAGTTTTCAACGGTGTTTCAGGCTGAGGTATATGCCATTCTAATGGCAATAACGATGAAGGAAGTCATAGAGGGGGGCAGAGGGAGAGATTGTCATATGCTCAGACAGTCAAGCAGCACTAAGGCGCTCGACTCACCCACGGCGGGATCAGTTTTGGTTCAGGAATGCGGTGAGAGGCTAGAGCATTTGGCGAGACGTAAAAAAGTAAAGTTGGTTTGGGTGCCAGGACACTGTGGGACTGAGGGCAACGAGAGGGCAGATGAGTTTGCTAGACTCGGCGCCACCAGCCCGTATGTAGGACCAGAACCAGCTTTAGGCATCACTAGGTAGCAGATAAGGACAGCACTCGTGAATGGAGGCCAGTTCGGGGTCGAGAGGCAAGCTAAAGAATTCATTGTGAAGCCCGATAAGGGCCGAACAGAGTGGTTACTAGCCCGAGACAGGAAAGCTCTAAATTCCACCGTAGGAATAGTAACGGGGCACTGTCGATTGAGGAGACATCTCTTTATGTTAGGCATTGAGGAAGATTCTATCTGCACGGAGTGACAGGAAGAGGAGGCAACTCCGCTTCATTTCCTGTGCAGATGTGAAGCGCGAGCGAGACTGCGACGAGATATTTTCGGCGCTACGGTCTTGCATAGGGACGAAGTTAAGGATCTTGCATGGAAGAATATACAGACTTACATAGTAAGGACAGGCAGATTCAAGGATGTACACCTGGTGTCGGGTGGTAGTTGAGGGAGCAGCTGGGATAGACTGAAAGGGCCTTATAGGCCTACCAGTCAGGTCTCTAGACCTCCCCCTAACTACTACTACTACTACTAGCTAGAAAAACAACAAATAGCTGCATGAATTTCTTGGACATTGAAAATGCGTTCGAAAAAAGAGCTTTCGCAACGAAAGTATTTACTTTCAAGATAGATATTTAACTTAAGTAAAAATTGACTAAAATAGGATAAAAGATTCAAAGAAGTATCATTAACAAGGGCAAGAGGACATTATAAAATATTTTAAACTAATTTTAGAAAGAAATAGTGTAACAATAGAAAACTTAATGTGGAGCAAAATTATGAAAACTAATAACTAAAAACTATAAAAATATTTTTAAATAAAATATTAAACGATATAAATCAAAGATCGTTAATGTCAGAAAACAGATCCTTGCGCTCATCTTCGCCATCGAATCTGTACTATGACGGGATTTATATCTAACTCTGGCTACGTCCCAAGCTTCTAGAATCTGCCGAATTGTAATTCTACCCATGACCAGCGCTTACTTCGCCAAGAACCTTTTCCCACGTCGCCACAACTTTAAAGGATATTCCTTTTAAGGCAAAATATATTGGTCATATTTTCTTTTGCCTCTGACCAAACCATTTCGATGACAATGGTATGGTTAGAGGCGGAGAACTATATGACCAAAAGATTTTACATATTCGTCAAGAAAATGTTTTTTTTTCTGTACTTATTTTTTCTACCAAATCCCAGATTTGGTCCTTCATTGCTGCCTCTAGAAAGGCAATATTTTTTTCGGAAAGCCATAAAATTAACCTTTTTTTGGACCAGGATTTTTGGGGTATGTCTTCTACTAGCCCAGAGTGGTAATTTGTGTTGTCCATCATAATTAATGATTTAGGCGGCAAATTAGGGACAAGTTGATATTTAAACCATTTTTCGAAATTTTGACGGTTCATACTATCGTGGTAGTTCCCACTTTCTGTTGATCTTTTAAAAACTAAACTAGCTTCCTTGATAAACCCATTCTCATTGCCGTCGTTGACGACGATGTATTTATAACCTAAAAAACAGTTTTAACACTGGAGCAAAAGATACAATCTGTTTTTTTTAAATATATAATTTAGAAGTTTGGTATATTTACGAACATGGATTTATTTGTTAAATATCAAAAAACAAACATTTTTATTTTTTCATGGCCAATAACGGTTAGATTTTAACCCAAATCCTGTTCGTGTCTCTATTGAAATTTTTTGTATGTTTAAATATTTCAATAGATTCTCTAACTTTTCGTTTATAAAAACCTGGAACCGACGCTAGAACCTTGGTTTCCTTTACATTTATGAGATGGCCCGTGTTATGCTGGTGTTCAGCTACAGCAGATTGAACAATTTGTTTCTTTTTAATACACCGTTCATGTTCCTTAAGTCTAGTTGATATTGAGCGTCCTGTTTCTCCCACATACACTTCTCCACATGAGCAAGGAATTTTCTATACTCCTTCTGTTCGGAAAGGTAAAAGATCTTTCAGGGATTCTTATGTGTATTGAAGATTGTACGTATGTTGGACCGCCGAAGTAATCGTCCTATTTTGTCTGTAGTGCCATGTATGTAGAGAAGAACAACACTACCTAATGGTGGCTCTTTATCATTCTCCTTTGGCGGAGTTGGTTTACTATGTCTTTTAATTGAACGCGTAATAGCTTCAGTGCAATAGCCATTCCCTCTGAGAGCTTCGGTCAGTTTCGATGTTTCCGATGTTAAAGAATCTTGATCAGAAATCGAAATAGCTCTGAATACTAGTGAGTTAACCGATTTCTTTTGTGCTGGATGGTGATGAGAAGTTGCATTTAAGTATCTATTTGTATGCGTCGGTTCTCTATACACAGAATGTCCTAACGTACTATTTTCTTTCCTTTGATCATATACATCTAGAAAGGGAATTGTTCCATTTGATTCAATTTCCATCGTGAACTTGATAAATATCTTTCAAATTTTCTTAATCCATTTATTGGAAAAACAGATTCTTTTATTAAAAACTCTGCACATTTCGTCGAAAAACTTAAGACAATCCAGTTGGATCCCGAAGATATTTTGGTCAGTTTCGATGTAGAATCACTTTACACAAATGTTCCTGTCAACGACTCAATTTCCATTATATCAGACATACTGGATAATAATAATCTTGATAAAAACTTAATACACCTAGTGGAAGCTTGTCTTACATCTACTTATTTCATTTTTCAAGGAACTTTTTATGAACAAACTTCAGGGGCAGCTATGGGATCTCTTCTATCACCTGTGGTAGGGAATATCTTTATGGAAGCCTTTGAGGATATTGCTCTAACATCTGCTCCACTAAAACCGAAGCACTGGTTTAGATATGTAGATGATACTTTTGTGGTTTGGCCTCATGGACAGGATAATCTCCTCATATTTCTGGACCACCTTAATCAGCATAATATCAAGTTCAAGATGAAAATTGAATCTAATGGAACAATCCCCTTTCTAGATGTATGTGTTCAAAGGAAGGAAAATGGAACATTAGAACATTCTGTGTATAGAAAACCGACGCATACAAATAGATACTTAAATGCAAATTCTCATCACCATTCAGCACAAAAGGAATCGGTTATTAACTCACTAGTATTCAGAGCTGTTTCGATTTCTGATCAAGATTCTTTAACATCGGAAACATCGAAACTGACCGAAGCTCTCAGAGGGAACGGCTATTGCAATGAAGATATTACGCGTTCAATTAAAAGATATAGTAAACCAACTCCGCCAAAGGAGAATGATAAAGAGCCACCATTGGGTAGTGTTTTTCTTCCCTACATTCATGGCACTACAGACAAAATAGGACGATTACTTCGGCGATCCAACATACGTACAATCTTCAATACACATAAGAAGATTGGACAATGCTTGCGATCCTCGAAAGATCTTGTACCTTTTATAAACAGAAGGTGTATATAAAATTCCTTGCTCCTATGGAGAAGTGTATGTAGGAGAAACAGGACGCTCAATATCAACTAGACTTAAGGAACATGAACGATGTATTAAAAAGAAACAAATTGTTCAATCTGCTGTAGCTGAACACCAGCATAACACTGGCCATTTCATAAATGTAAAGGAAACCAAGGTTCTAGCATCGGTTCCAGGTTTTTATAAACGAAAAGTTAGAGAATCTATTGAAATATTTACGGTTTACATCACACGTGGAAACCGATCTTAACACAGGGTCACGCTTCGGCGCGCACAAGTCGGGTATAAAAGCCAGCCTGAATCTCTTCGAGCTCATTCAATGTTCAGATCTCGTAGAGTAAAGATCCCTGAAGATGGCTCGTGCAATCGAAGGCGAAACGTCGGATAGTAATTCCAATTTGACACGGTCTAATCCCAAGAACCACGATTTCTTAAATATAAATATTTTTATGATCCAAAATTTACTGATTTTTAGCCATTTTCGACAACTTGTAACATTTCTATTTTTTGATATTTAATAAAAATAATAACTTTCCCACACTCTAATATTATTTACCGTTAAAAAGTTTAACTTTTATGATTATAAGGGTTAAAAGAACACCTTAAAGTAGCAAAAAATTTAAGCTGACCGATACTCTTAATGTAAATTAAACAAAAAACAAATATAGTCAAAATGCTCCATAAACTTACCTTCACCGCTTTCTGAAGAGCTTGTGGCTTTCGTAGCATCCTGCCAGGTGTTTCTAAAAGACCCTTTACTGAATATCCATGTTTCATCAAGGAAGACTGGAGTAAAACCGTTTTCTAGCGAATTAATATTTTTTTGTGTATTCCCTCAAAAATTTAATTCTCTTATTAAAAACATCTGGTAAATCCACGCGATACTTGCGGTTGTTACTTCTCTTCCATCGAAAGCCAATTTCTCTTACCCATTTTCGTAAAAAAACTAATAGAATAGTTGAAATGATTGGACATATCATAAATTAGTTTCTGATGCAGAGACTTTATGGTAATATGTACATTTAAGTAGTCGGTTATCTTGATATGCTCTTTGTTTCTTCTTGATGATAATTCTTTGAATCTTTTGTCTGATTTTAGACCATTTTTTCTTAAATTAAATATGGATCTTGAACTTACTTTCGTTGCTGAAGCTGTTCTTTCCACCACATAATGAAGGTCCAAGGCAATTCTTGCAGCTACTTGTTGTTTTTCTAGCTTAAAAAAAGCTAATATATTAAGAATAATAAGCTGGCTTCGCTCACTTAGTCGTCTATTTCCAATTTTCTTCGGCATTTTCGATATTGACTTTGTTTTGACGCATACATAACCTATTTTAATTTTCCGAAATGTCACACTTAAGGATTTGTCAACGTGACAAGTTTTAGTTGAAATAAGAAAAATCATGACTTTCTTTAGTAAATTTAACTGTTACAAAGATGCAAAAAATTACGTCACTGCATATCCGAAAAATTTCTACTATAGATCCGTGCGAATAACTGAAACACAGACGAGACAAAACGAACTTAATTTAATATCTATAACAATATAATAACAACAAAGATTATGAAGAGGGATATTGAAAAATCAGCTTAATAAAAAATAAATTCCACGTTTGACTGTTTTCACATGGCATCTACTTTAATTTTTTATAGTTACCTCTTCTCCTGTATTGATACTGAACAGCAATATGCTTTTTCTAGTTTCATGATGTCCCGCCACGATGTTGTTGGGCACGAAACACGACGTCTTGGCGAGTAATTTCGCAGTGTTGCCGCCTTTAAATGTATACACAATGTTGCAAGATATAGAATCAGGATCACTGGTCTGAAATATTAAATTCATAGTTATACATACATATTGTTTAAAAATATGATGAAAATGCACAGGGAATGTCTAACTTAAGAGGATATCGGAATAATTTCTAACGTCTTATTTATCGACAAAGAAAAAAATGTCCCCCATAAGGAGAGAAATGAAAAATACGTTTTGAAAAAATGTTCAGTTCTCTTTAAAACTTAAATAAAAACTTTTAAATTTAAATTCCTTTTTATGCTACAGGGTGTTGAAATATACGTACATGATCTTTATGATCGCTAGGTTTTTAACTAATCTTAATATATTTTTGCACACCCTGTATATTTTCTGCGTGCTGCAAACGCCACAGATTTTTAAAAAAATCGAACATCAAACGGATAATAAAAAGTTACAGCTTAATATGAAAGAAAAACCTAGTTTAAAAAATAATATCTCAAAAAATACTTAAAATTTTAAAAAACTATTCAAATTGTTTTTACTTTCCTCATAAAAGGGAAGTATTGTAATCGTGAAAAAATCACCCCACTACTTACCCGGTTGACTCAAAATTTGGTCAAAAATTAAGGGTCTTATGGGGATGACCTGGTAACATTTTGGTAAAAATCTAATATGACAAAACAAAATTTAGGTTTAGTGAAATATTAAAAAAATCATTACTAAGAAAGTGTTTATCCAATTGATCTCAAATTTTGCACAAAAATCAGGTATTATGTAAGAAATAACTGGTAAAATTTTGGCACGAATCCAAGATGGCGGAACAAAATGGCGGCTTAATAAAATATTTAAAAATTTCGCCTGAAAAAACTATTTAATGAACTGATTTCAAATTGTGTGCCTTCATTAATTGTAATATAGAGATGAACTAGCAAAATTGTGGTACTAATTGAAAATTGTGGAACAAAATGGCGGCTAAATAAAGTTTTTGTAATCTGAAGAAGATTACAAAAATATGAATTTTCTGTTCTATTTATTTGTTGCTCTAAAATAAACGAATGTTTAATTGCATATTTTCATGTTTTTCAAAGCATATTTGCAGGCATATTATTTGATTTTTAAATGAATAATTGTCCTAAGCCTACAATGAGCTTCCTAACGGAGACCCAAATCGACTTGTCTCACTGCAGATATCACGTGATTTATGTGCATCAGCAGAATAGAATTTAAAATCACAACGATGTCCTCTTAAAGGATCCTATAACTTACCTTTCTAATCGACTAATTGTATGCCTTGCAAAACCAATCTGGCTATTTGGTCTTGAACTGACTAGAATTTGTTTATACTCTTGGTCATATCGTAACGACAAAAACGGTCCTTCCAAGGGTAGCAGGTGTCTGGTTTGACTTCCATCTTAAAAGGAAATTTATTCAAACAATCAAAAGAGTCTTAATCGAAAACAAATTGTTTCAATAAGAGAACTCCTTTTTATTAATTTATCTCTGAGAAACAACATTGTTTATAGTAGGGAACTAATCAACAATTAATATAAAAACATTATTACAAATTACAAATAAATTAAAACTGTAAATATTAAAGGAAACTAACATAAATATTATTATAAATTAAAAACTGTAAACATTAAAAAAATATCTCAAAAGTGAAGTGTTTTTTGAAAGTACCAATTTTGTTAATATTTTTTAATCGTTTTGGCAGATTATTGTAATTACTTTTTAAAATCTATGGTGGACAATTTAGTTTTATACATCATAGACACGTTTAAAAGATTTTTAAGCTTATATAGGTTAATGGTGGACTCCAGAAATGTAAACGGTAAATACATTTTATTGACTTCTTTTGTAATTTTTCTCATGGTTTTCTTTTTTTACATGTACTGCCCCACACTGATATTAGATACTGTAATTTTGAATGAATGAAAGCAATATATTCAGGGTGTCCCAATAGTGCGTTCTCGGTTGATATCTTGATAACGGATAGCGATATAAAAAAAGTTCAAATGCAAAAGTTGTAGAACAATACGGGCTACATAACCTAAAATTATTTTCATTTATACAGGGCGTCTCAAAAATCTGTAGCGAAGCAATGTTGTGTTTTTTCTTATGGGACACCCTGTATATTTTTGCATATTTAGATTCTGCTCGTGATTCTACACATTTTTTTCATAACATGTCCTATGTCTAAATCTGGTAGTTTTTCTAATATCCGCCATTTTGTAAAAAATTATGAATTGCAGTGCCTTTTTTCAAACGACGTGGGCCGTTGGCTTTTTGATATAGGATTATGATTTTTGGCAGGAACATTAACAAAAGTATGAGTTGACTTTCAACGTGGACAAAATTTGTCGGCGTTATACAGGGAGTCCTAGATAAGTAGGAGAAATTAAAAAAAATTAAAAACATCATATCTTCATTTTTTTTAAATGGAATGTGTAGTATTTTAATATTTTAGACTATTCGTGACCCAAAACCCTATCTTTCGTTATAAATATGTCCTATACCTATTTGTCATAGTTTTTGGAGATTTTGACATTTTTGTATTTATTATTTGGTTTTCAATGACAATCGCCATTTGCTTTATCGAATTTATAGAATTTTCCGAGGAATCCAAAAATATAATAATATACAGGGTGTTCCATTTAAAATAACAAAGTTGATATCCGAGGGAGACTTTTGTATTTCAACTTTTTCTGTTATTAAAAATAACGGAATTAAGGGGGGTGGCAAATCTCAGTGAATCACACTGTACATTAATATACAGTAAAAAATGCAAAATTAAAAATTCAGTCTACTATTTTTCTTTATGTAAAAAGGCAAATAAATATTTTAATTAAAGAGACACAACAGAAAAAGAAGTCTGACAATCACTTGATTAAATGTTTAATATGACCACCATTTTTTTCAACACACACTTGTAGCCGATTCACAAAGGAATTGTTTTTGATTTGCATATGTACATCCATTTCTAATTCTCATTTTCATATTCTCTATGGTAGAGGGTGGCGTTTGGTAAACTTGCTCTTTAACAAAACCCCACAAGAAAAAATCTAGTTTTGTGAGGTCCGGAGACCTTGCCGGCCATGATACTGGACCTCCCCTACCAATCCATTTATTTTCATAATTCGCGTCTAAAAATTGCCTCACCTGCCTGCTAAAATGTGCCGGAGCGCCATCTAGTAGGAACCACATACGCCGCACTAGATTCAAAGGTAATTCGTTAATTCATTCCTGCAATCTGTTTTGCAGTAAATTTAGGAAAGTGTCTCCATTAACTCTATTTTCGAAAAAATAAGGTCCAATGATACGGTTACCGATTATACCAGCCCATACATTAGGAGACCATCTATGCTGGTGATCCAAGGGGATAATGAATCTGGAGTTTTTAGAACTATAATAGTGGAAATTATGTCGGTTGACGTATCCATTTTTATGAAATGTCGCTTCGTCAGTAAATAAAGTGTTATTGAAAAAATCATGTTCTTCTCTATTTTTTGCTAATGCCCAAGTACAAAATTCAAGTCTTCGATTGAAATCGTCTTGATCCAGCACTTGTACCAGTTGAGTATGGTATGGGTGAAATTTATGTTTTCTAATTATTCTATTTGCCGTAGATTTAGCAACACCTCTCTCCTTTTCTAATTGCCTACATGAAATATGAGGATTTTCAATTAAAGTTTGCATAACAAGATATTCAGTTTCTTCATTTGCGGCTCTTTTCTGCCTTTCCAATTTTTGTTCGTAATCGACACATCCAGTTGATCACTTGCGCCCAAAACATAAATCATGTTAATCAATTCTTCTCTAGAAAAATTCATTTTGAATCAATTTGAACACCGTTACTACACAAATACAAGAGTTTGACATATCGCCATGACAACATTTTCCCCGTTTTCATTTGTTTTTAGTTTAGGATTGTCTAAGGCATCTTCGTACATTAAGTTCTAACTAAATGTTGACACTACCTACACTTTTATAATAGCCAAAATAGTAAATATTTAAGAATAGTTGGCAAAATATCTGTTCTATGTCTTTAGGTCGCGATTCTTAGCACAATATTATGAGCTGAATTTTTAATTTTGCGTCACTTGTAGTGTATTATAATTAGACAATTCGATAATAAAGCAAATTCTAAGGCGATTGCCATTGAAAACCAAATAATAAATACAAAAATGTCAAAATCTCGGAAACTATGACAAATAGGTATAGGACATATTTATAACGAAAGATAGGGTTTTGGGTCACGAATAGTCTAAAATATTAAAATACTATACATTCCATTTAAAAAAATGAAGATATGATGTTTTTAATTTTTTTAATTTCTCCTACTTATCTAGGACCCCATGTAGAACGCCGACAAATTTTGTTCACGTTGAAAGTCAACCCATACTTTGTTAATGTTCCTGCCAAAAATCATAATCCTATATCAAAAAGCCAACGGCCCAGGTGGTTTAAAAAAGGCACTGCAATTCATAATTTTTTACAAAAGGGCGGATATTACACAAAAAATGTGTAAAAACTATCAGATTTACACATAGGACATGTTACACAAAAAATGTGTAGAAATCACAAGCCGAATCTAAATATATATATATATATATATATATATATAAACAAAACGGATGTCCTGTATAAGAAAAAACACAACTTTGCTTCGCTACAGATTTTTGAGACACCCTGTATAAATGAAAATAATACATTTAGGTTATGTAGCCATTTTAAAATTCGTATTGTTCTACAATTTTTGGCATTTGAACTTTTTTTATATCGCTATCCGTTATCAAGATATCAACAGTACCGAGAACGCACTATTCTGTAATTGTTGGTTAAACACATTTTATATTCTGTAGTACACCGTGCATCTGATAGAGGGACATGTTCCACCATCGTGCTGTGAAATTGTTGTGCTATTTTTCACAACTACCCACCCTCTCGCTATATATATATATATATATATATATATATATATATATATATATATATATACATATATATATATATATATATATATATATATTTATATATACATTTATATAAATTAAGAGGTTTTATTTCGGGTCTAGTGGTTCGTGGAAAAAAAAAAGAAAAAAACTCTTTTTATCTTAAGTGGTCAATATTTCGCCAATGTGTATTAGCTTCAAGCTAGAGCTAGAGCAACTACAAGAAATATAAAGAATAAGTCCAATTAGAATTATAATTTAACACTAAATTGGCAATTAAGAGAATAAAATTTGTCTAGATATACACAGTTAATACATATTTAAAACTACTTACAAGATGGAAGAGTCAATAATTTTTAAATTTTAACATTTTTACGTTAGAACAGTTCAAATAATGTGGCGTTTTTAATGATAACAGCCATGTCCCAGTAGGTGAATTGCAAAAAAAAAGAGAATAAACATATTAGCTACACAAGCTTTATCTATGAAATGAGTTAAAATATTGCAAGATTAGTTTTGTACCGAACAAATTGCAACAATAGTTTTAGATCATTTATTTAGTAGTGTTATCCCCAATTTGCCATTTCAGATATATATGGGGACGATTTTATAAAAATATTCAGTTTACTATTGAAAAAGAAAACCAACGTAGTGTACCATTTTTGGACACTAAGCTAATTAGGAACACAGAAAATAAAATTATTTCTCTAACCATCCAAAGAATCAAAAATATAATACAGTAATAGCCATGAAAAACAGGGTAATGCATATTTCTGATGATTCATTTTTACAAGACAACTTAAAAAAACTATTAGAGATATTTTTAAATTGATTGCCGTTTAGGGAAAATCTCTAGTGCATTGGATGAACACAATAAAAAAACAGGCCACAATTCTGACTTTTCCAATGTTAAAATTTTAGAAATGGAATCGAATTACAAGACCTATTGTTTATAATTTTTGCAGTTGCTCCTGATGAAGCTAATAAACATAGGCGAAATATTGAGCACTTAAGATAAAACGAGTTTCTTCTTTTTTTTCCACGGACCACTAGACCCAAAATAAAACCTCTTTATAATTTCTGTATGGTCGAAAATACTTAATTTTAATTTATATATATATATATATATATATATATATATATATATATATAATAAAAAGGTTTTGGTTTCGGGTCTAGCGGTCAGTGGATAAGAAAAAAAAAACTCTTTTTCCTTAAGTGCTCGATATTTCGCCAATTTTATTAGCTTCATCAGGAGCAGCTACAAGATTAACAGAAAACAAAATTAAAATATTACGCTAGCGTTAAAATTTATATAAAACAAAAAAAAAACAAGAAACATTAGGTACTTTTTAAAATTACTTACAAGAAAGTAGAGTCAAACTCTGTAAAATTTGAACATTGTCACGTTCGCAACAGCACAAACAATGTAGCGTTATCAACAAATAACCATAGCTCGATCAATCGGAATGCAAGAAAAAATGCACAATAAATCCTTATCAGTGTAAACTATCTTAGGTGCTAATAATTATTTCTACGAGGAGTATGTACAGTATGGAATTAAAAAGGATCACATTAAATTTAACAGATTACAATAAATATTACTTAACTGATTTGTGTCTGATTTATAATTTATACATCTATTATTCCTATTAATATGAAACATTTCCAGAAACAATCTTTTTTTAATAGTTGGATGCAATTTCCAAAATTTTTACATTTGCAAAATCAAAATTATGGCCAGTTTTTTTATTATGTTCAGCTAACGCACAGGAGTTTTTTCCTAAACGGCAATCACTCTTGTGGCCAGTGATTCTTTGTCGAAGCCATTGTGAAGTTTGGCCAATATACTGTCCATCACATTCCAAACACGATAACTCGTAAACTACATTACTATTAAACAACAAAGGTGTTTTATCTTTGACTCTAGAAAACAGATTAAAATTTTTTATTGTGTTGTATTTCACTACCTTAATCTCTGGAAAGGATTTAAATAATTTTGAAATGTTGTTAGTAAGGCCAGTAATAAAGGGCAGTTTTCTATATTTAAGGGTAATGGGTTGATTTTCTTCCGTGGGACCATCGAATGAATTTGAGTTGTAAATTAATTTTCTTAAAATGTGTGCAGGATAACCGTTATTTAAGAACATCTGTAACAATTTCTTTAAGTTTTTTTGTAAAAATGAATCATCGGAAATATGCGTTACCCTATTTTTCATCGCTATTACTGTATTGTATTTTTGATTTTTTGGATGGTTAGAAAAATAATTTAGAAACCTACCTGATGCCGTAGGTTTCTGATACCAATCCAAAATAATTACGTTATTGGGGTTTCTAATTACTTTAGTGTCCAAGAAAGGCACACTACGTTGGGATTCTTTTTCTATGGTAAACTGAATATTATCGTGAAAATCATTAAAATATTGTAGGGTTAGATCTGCACTATCATAGGGAACTGCACAAATTACATCGTCTACGTATTTATATATAAAAGGCATACGAAAAGGTAATTTAGGGATAACACTGCCAAACAAGTTATCTAGAACAATTGTTGCAAGAATCGGGCTAATCGGTGAGCCCATAGGAGTACCAAAAATTTGTTTATAAAACGAATTGTTAAAACTAAAGTACGTATTGTTAAAAATAAATTTAATTAATGTTATGAAATTATTTTTCGAAAGGGTGGTGAATTGCTTAATTGTGTTCCATTTTGTGTTTAATATATCAATTACTAGGTTAACAGGAATATTCGTAAACAGAGACACAACATCTAAAGAGATTAATACATAATTATTTGGCAATTGAAGGTTTCCTACGGAATTAACAAACGTAAAGGTATCTTTAATGTTATAGTCGGTTTCATCTGCCAAAGCATTCGTTAAAATGTCTGCTAAAAATTTGGATATACAATAGGTAGTGGAATTAATGGAACTAATATTTCCGATGATTCATTTTTACAAAAAAACTTAAAGAAATTGTTACAGATGTTCTTAAATAACGGTTATCCTGCACACATTTTAAGAAAATTAATTTACAACTCAAATTCATTCGATGGTCCCACGGAAGAAAATCAACCCATTACCCTTAAATATAGAAAACTGCCCTTTATTACTGGCCTTACTAACAACATTTCAAAATTATTTAAATCCTTTCCAGAGATTAAGGTAGTGAAATACAACACAATAAAAAATTTTAATCTGTTTTCTAGAGTCAAAGATAAAACACCTTTGTTGTTTAATAGTAATGTAGTTTACGAGTTATCGTGTTTGGAATGTGATGGACAGTATATTGGCCAAACTTCACAATGGCTTCGACAAAGAATCACTGGCCACAAGAGTGATTGCCGTTTAGGAAAAAACTCCTGTGCGTTAGCTGAACATAATAAAAAAACTGGCCATAATTTTGATTTTGCAAATGTAAAAATTTTGGAAATTGCATCCAACTATAAAAAAAGATTGTTTCTGGAAATGTTTCATATTAATAGGAATAATAGATGTATAAATTATAAATCAGACACAAATCAGTTAAGTAATATTTATTGTAATCTGTTAAATTTAATGTGATCCTGTTTAATTCCATACTGTACATACTCCTCGTAGAAATAATTATTAGCACCTAAGATAGTTTACACTGATAAGGATTTATTGTGCATTTTTTCTTGCATTCCGATTGATCGAACTATGGTTATTTGTTGATAACGCTACATTGTTTGTGCTGTTGCGAACGTGACAATGTTCAAATTTTACAGAGTTTGACTCTACTTTCTTGTAAGTAATTTTAAAAAGTACCTAATGTTTCTTGTTTTTTTTTTGTTTTATATAAATTTTAACGCTAGCGTAATATTTTAATTTTGTTTTCTGTTAATCTTGTAGCTGCTCCTGATGAAGCTAATAAACATTGGCGAAATATTGAGCACTTAAGGAAAAAAGAGTTTTTTTTTCTTATCCACTGACCGCTAGACCCGAAACCAAAACCTTTTTATAATTTATATACGGTCGATAATACCTACTTTATATATATATATATATATATATATATATATATATATATATATATATATATATATATATATATATATAATGTGTTTTCATTCCGGGTGTACGTCCGTTCACTACTGCCATTCTGAAAAGAACAGTTTTGCTGACGTTTCTCCAAAATCACATTTGGCATTTTAGAAGCGTTTTTCTTAGCGGCCGTTGGTGGCTATTTATGTTTTCCGGATGGTGCTGTTGTTGTTGCACTAATTGCGTTTGAGTTTTTGCGATTTTAGATTTGTCAATTATTGTTTTCCATACTGTTGGTAGTTTTAATGATTCGTCCCTTTTATTCATATCACCTTGTTTTTCAATTTCTATGGCTTCTCGGATTATTCTGGTCTTATAATGTTCTATATTGGCAATCTCCCTACACCCATCGAAATTTATTTTATGGCCGGTTTCCTGATGATGTAGGAATAAAGCTGAGGTTGTTTGTTTATTTCTGATGCTGAGTTTGTGCTCTTCCACTCTTGCTGATATTCACCTGTTAGGTTGCCCCACATACAAATTTTCACAGTCTTGGCACGGAATGCTGTATACTCCGTGGTTTTCCAGTTTGATTTTATCTTTTGGGTTTCCAAGTAGTTTACCTATAGTTGTCTGGGCTTGTGTATTGTTTGAATGTTGTGTTTAGTAAGAATTCTTCCGATTCTGTCTGTGCCTTTTACATATGGTAAGACTACTCGTTGCTTTCCCGGCTCATATTTTTTGTTGTTCGTTGTTCGGGAAACCTGTGCATTAATAGCTTTCTCTATGGTGCGATTTGTGTAGCCATTTTTCTTTAAAGCACTAGATATTACCTTAAGTTCGTTTTATCTCGTCTGTGTTTCAGTTAATCGCACTGATCTGGATATTAGAGTATTTGCCACAGCTTGAATTTGTGCTGGGTGATGATGTGATTTTGCATATAAATATCTGTCTGTATATGTTGGTTTTCTGTACACGGTGTATTCGAAATATCCGTTATGCAGTTTTGTGACCAGAACATATAAAAATGGTAGATTGTTGCTTTCCTCTAACTCTAGAGTAAATTGTATTCTGGGGTGGATTGAATTTACGTGAGTCAGAAATTTTTTGAGCTTTGCATGACCCATGCCATATAATAAATTTGTCATCCACATAACGAATCCATAATTTGGACTTTAAAGTTGCCGTCTCAAGAGCTTCTTTCTCGAAGTATATCATAAATAAATTCGCGACTACCACTGATAGCGAGAACCCCATTGGAGCACCATCCATTTGTTTACACATTTGCCCATTGATTGAAAAATTAGTATTTTTAAGGCAATGCTCCGAGAGTTGTATTATATGTGCCTGGAAATCCTCGTTCATAGCAATCTTGTCCAATGCTTCGTCGATGGGAATACTGGGATATAACGATTTGACATCTAGACTTGTTAGGATATCATCTTTTTCAAGAATGATGTCTCGTATAATTCGAGTGAAATGCTCCGAGTTTTTTACAAATGAATCAGCTTTTTCTACAGCTGGTTGCGTAGTTTCGGAAAAATATTTTTTCAGTTTTTGTAGCGGCGAATTAACAGCACTAACAATAGATCTGATGAACTCCCCTGGTTTGTGTATTTTTGGTAAACCAGAGTTTATGACATCTGCTTGACTTTTCCCGTGGTATGATTTTTTGTTGAATTTCGGGGTTTATTCGTGAACTTTTTATTTTATTTTTAGTTGTTTTTTCTAGCTACGTTGTCGGGTCTCTTGGAATAGGCCTATAACAATTGTCTTGTAAAATATCTTGCATTTGTTGTACATATTTGTACGTATTTTTTGTATATATATATATATATATATATATATATATATATATATATATATATATATATATACAAATACAAATACAGTAATATTAATAAAGGACAATAGTTGGAATAACGTATTAAAAAAAGCTGAACAGACTATGCAGAAAATCAAGTGCTGGTTAGATAAAAGTCTATTAACACTTAACATAGATAAATCAAAATTCTTAATTTTCACTATGACAAATCGGAACCTACCAGAAAATGTATCAATAAAAATTCATGATTGGGGTTGTAAATATTTTGAAAACTGTAAATGTAAAAATAAAATTAAACAAACAGAAAAAATTAAATATCTTGGAGTCTACTTTGATCAGTATATGAGATGGCATGAGCATGTAAACCTAGTTATGGAGAAATTAAGAAAGAACATATACAAATTTTACTTCCTGAGACAGATAGTACCGTATCATGTGCTACGGATGTTATACCAGGCACTTGTGGAATCGGTTTTGTGCTACGGGATCTCCGCATGGGGGGCAGCTTCTAACAACGTTCTGACTTCTTTATTTATACTACAAAAGTACTTTTTAAAAATAATAATGTTTAAAAAACGGATGTATCCAACAAATATATTGTTCAGAAATATAAAACTTATGAATATCAGACAACTATATATAAAGACATGTTTTAAGTTATATTTCAAGAATCAGTCACGGGAAGATTGCGTGTCACATGGTCTGGGTACAAGTACTGGAATAAAAACTTGACATCTGTGCAAAGACATTTCACATATATACCTAAAATTACCAATAAAATTCCCTTTAGGGTTACTGCACTAAATTTTCAAAGAAATAAAAAGAAAATATTTAAATGGATAGCTGAAAATCTTGAAAAGATTTGTGATATAATTCCTTGGTTTCAGACAAACTTACTTTAATTTACTTTAACACTAGAGTTAAGTTTTCACTTGTAATTCTCAGAAATTTGCTTTACTTTGGGAAAATAGTTGAAAATTAGTAAAACAATATTGATTTATTGGTAATCAGTGTACCCACAAATTCATGTGAATTCATTGTACACTTAAAACCTGTAATCAAAACATTAAATTTTTATATATAATACCTTACAAATTGTAAAATTTTGAGTACATTAAATAAATAAATAAATAAATAAATATATATATATATATATATATATATATATATATATATATATATTAACAAATTAAAAATTTTAAACAAAATTCCAATTATTGGAGAAGTTTGTACTATTAAATATTCTATATGTAGATTCCAAGCTAAATTTTGATCTATATATATAAGCCTAAAAATTTAATACATTTTGAATAATTAATTTGATTATTAGAAAAAAATATCGGCAGACTATTTGTATTTTGATTGATATTCGATATATAAATGAAAGAGGATTTCTGGGGTGGTATCATCAGCAATAAATTTAATGGAGTCTTCTAAATTTAATAAAGTTATGGAATTTATATATATTAAAAATAAAATTGCCGCCAAAATAGATCCTTAAGGCACACCACATAAAATGGTGTGATAACTAACTCTTGTTTTTGCCAATCTGAACAAACTGCTTTCGGTACAACAAATAATTTTGGAGCCAATTAAATATCGTTCCTCTTATATAGATATTAAACAATTTCCTTAAGTAATATTTTATGATCTACAGTGTCAAAAGCTTTCTTACACAAATCCAAGGACAGTAGGCAACATTTTTCGTGTCTATCTAAAGAATGTTAAATTGTGTTACTAAATGAATTGCTGCTACCTCATACATTCTGACTTTATATAAATTGTTCAACTTTATCATAGATAAGTCTCTTAATTTTTTTGATATAGTATATACTGTAATGAACTTAATGCAAGTTAATTGTCAATAAACTGTTTAAACAGAATGAGCTGCAATTTTCAATATCCTTAACTTTTTTTGCCAGTGTAGTTTAAATGGACTTTAAAACTAACCTGGATGACACTCGAATGCCCAGACAGAATTCAATTTGGCAACTAGTAAAATGTCTGACCTTGACGGGTCCTGAACGCCCGCCAATGAAACGACGGGGCTAAAGTCACCTAAAAATAAAAAATATTGAAAATATTTTGTAATAGAAATATAGACATTTCTTCATATCTTAAAATAAAATTATTTATTTTATAGTTTTAAAATTACACCTGAAAACTATAAAATAAAACATTCACCCCCAGTCTGGACGATGTTGATATTTACAAATCACTTCTTTGCAAGCTTTGTAAATATTATTACTAGCATTAGTCACCAAATCACCTCCTAATAATAATCATATAATAATTAACTTAGCACAATAGAACTAAAATACCAAAACTAATAAAATAAAACTCAAAAAGCTCAAGCTTACATATATTTAATTGTTAAAGGAGCATGTAGTTCTTGTTAACAAAGTATGAAGTATTAAAATAAGAATACTAGGGCCTAATCTTTGGAAAAATAAAAAAAATCGGCATAAACAGTACTATATTTATACAAAACGTTTTAAATAATTACAAATATAGGTACACATATAAAAAAAACTATAAGCATTAATAAAATCAGTCATTACAATCTATGATATAATAAAAGAGAATTAAAAAGCTTTGTTCAGATTTTAGCCACAGAAAATAAAATACATGACTAACAAAAACAATCACATTCTAATGCAGGGAATAAAAAACCTACATTTATTACAGTCAAAGTCAAATAATAGCTTTATTATAAATTACAAAAAGTGTTGACAAAGCCATTACTTAAAATAAGTCAAATGTTAGAAAGAAAAAGTTATACTAAAAGAAAAAAGTAAAATACTTAACATTAGAGAAAGATTACATTTGTACAACGTGATCTTTAAAAATATATTAAAAAACTATATAAACAACATAAACATATATTCATATATCTCTCTTTATATATATATATATATATATATATATATATATATATATATATATATATATATATATATAGGTTAAAACTGAATGCCTGACAAATAACGGATGACACGTATCACACAACCCCACTTGACACCTATATCTAAGAGCTCTTTTTTGTGGCACAAAAAATGATTTGAACATATAATCTGAGCACTCCCCAGAAACAAATGTCAATTGAACACGGCCCATCAGATAGGAATTTAGCCACTCCAAAGTGGAGCATCTAAATCCATACATCTCCAGCTTCAAAATCAAAATCAGTGTCTGCTGATAAATCACAAAACACTGCCGTTGCTGCCTCACGAGAGTTTAGGTGGACATATGGATGCTCCAGGAAACCAAAAACGGCATCGTCCGTAATTTTCCCCACTTGAAACCCGTATTGATGTGAACTCAGGAGGCTGTACCTTTAAAAAGGAAACCAACCTTAACTTATCAATTTCGCTAGTGTAGGTAACAGGGTGACAGGTCGAAAGTTGGAAGGACTGTCATAATCACCACCCTTAAAAAGAGGAACAATCACTGCCCTTTTTGAGGCATGGAGGAAAAATCTCGCTACAAAAGGAATTCTTTATTTGCCAGGACATTCAATACATTAATTGGAATCACTTGAAATATTTTTAAAGACAGCTTGTTCTACCCAGAAGAATTCGAATTTTTGATTTGGCTAAATAAACTCTTAATCTCCACAGCACCTTTGGGCACGAAATAAAATGATTCAGGAACCGACACTTGGATTAGGTAAGTTTTACAGTGGCGGCTCGCGGGTGAAAAAGTAAACAAATGAAGCAAGAAAATACAATAATTTTTTTCCAGAATTTTTTTTATATGTGGAGGGGGTAGAATATTTTTTTACGACTTACCTAAATTTTGTATACTAAATCAATTCTCCTATCCTTCATACCAGCAAATTTATTTATAACATCCTCTTAAAATGGATGAGTTGCCCTAATTTCCTCCAGAAATTCCTTTTGAATTGAAATATTGCCAAGAGAAGTGAGTCGTTCTTGAGATATTGTATTTCTTAAGTAAGTTTTTACACATTTGAAGCAAGAACAACTTCTTTCCGCTGAAGCACTTGTCGACGGTATTGTCAAAATAAGGGAAAACAATTTATATGCTCCGGTAAAAATATATTTATTTTTATTAATTTTTTTCACTTGCTCTTGCAGCGATATATTCCAATTACTCTAATTGACAAAAATAAGACCAAGCTCATTTTTAAGTCGTTGACTTTTTCAAAATATTTCCCCATATAACTGTAAGAAATTTTCAAACGGGCCATGCCAGTCGGAAAATTTAAACTATATTCGGAAAATTTAGCAGAACCTGCCAAACATGAAAACGTAAGTTTTTCACAGTCTTGAAATCTTAGTGTCATTTCCATTAAAATATGGTCCAATATTTCATAAAAAAGGGTTCTATACTTAGCCCTAATTTCTTCAGGTGAAAGCTTAGCAAGCTCACGTTTGTAATGATTTATTTTTGTAATAGAATTTGCTTTATCAAACATTGTATTGAAAAAATGTTCAGTTCATTTTTCACAGAGCGTCTCACGACAGCGTTTTATATTGCATATGCACAAATGAATGTCAAGCGATTTTATTTTGAAGAACGTCAAATCGTATGTCCGTGATTGAGAAAATGTCATTAAACACTAATGCCAGAAACGTGAATTCAAAATCGTTCATCTCACCTAAAAATCCTTTCGCAAGGCGGATTGATTTTTCATCAATTTGTCACAGTTTGTAATAAATTCAAAGACGTCTTTTAATTTATTCCAGTCTTGAACAATCACATTTATTAACTTCGAATTTGAAGTTGTAGCAAAACCATAAATAAATATAACACAAAACAGTCAAGTTAACTGCAAAGGAACTCACCGGTTGCAGCGAAATCCGCGAAAATAAAAGTAAACAACCACTGCAAACTGAACGACATGCAATTCACCGAGAGCGTTGTATGGCGCTGGGCTCGACGTCATTACGTACGCGTTGTCATAACAACATAGTAGGAAAATCGTAAACTAAACATAGCACCTCCAGCAAAGTCAAAACGGTTTGCGCCACTGTTGTTATAATAAAGTTCGATTGAAAGTTTTAAAAAGAGATGCCACCAACGGTCAAGTAAAATATTTATTCGAGAAGTACAGGGTGATCAGTTAAGGGTAGCGAGCGGCCATATCTCATAAGATTGGTCGTATAGATTTGAGAAAAAAAAAATCATAATAAAAATCGCCAAGAGAAATTGCTGAAAATTATTTTCGAGTTTGTCAAACGTCCGCTAGAGGGCGTAA
The DNA here is from genome assembly GCA_030620095.1 of Kuschelorhynchus macadamiae. NCBI lineage: Eukaryota > Metazoa > Arthropoda > Insecta > Coleoptera > Curculionidae > Kuschelorhynchus > Kuschelorhynchus macadamiae. The sequence goes on along the minus strand of JAUTXW010005370.1, from coordinate 51,189 downwards.
CAACCAACACCAAGTAGAAAAATGGGATTTTTATAGAATTTTGCCTAATGAAAATATATCGATGATATCATTTTCATATTTAGTGACTATTTCCCTACACTTTTTGTCTAAAATGTTTTGATCTATATATATCAAAATAAAGCAGTGGGGGAAGTTCAATTGTTTTTTCAAACAAATCAAGATGTCTCCCGTTTCTTTTGACCGATTTTAGCAAACTTAGGCTCATATGAAAGAACATAATTTGCACTACAAAACGCTTATTTGGTTTTGAATTTTTGACTTTTGCTGGTGTCGCTAGATGGGGTTAACTGAATTAGTAGCATATTTTTTAGTTTTTTTCAAAAAAAAAAACAAATGTAGGCAGGTTAAATCGGGGGACCGTGGTGTTAGACGAACGGTTTTGGATTGAAAAAATAAGATGTTTAACAATGAAAAATCTTAATAAAACCCAACCAACAACAGCAGGAGCAATAACACTAAAAACAAGAACATGGAACTTTAAAAATAAACGAAAAATAGACTGCCTCTACCAATCCAATGGTTACGAAAATGCCTGTTCAAAAAATCTTGCACATTTCGTGAATAATGTGCCGGGCATCCGTCTTGTTAAAACCACATGTTTCTTCTTACTTGTAAAAGCACATTTTCTAAGAGGCCTGGTAAATCGTTAAATAAAAAGTTCAAATACATGTCACCGGTTAGATTGCCATTAAAGATGTGCGGACCGATAATAGCACCATTGATAACACCCCACCAGACGTTGACGCTCCATCGACCCTGCTGATAATCTTCACGTAACCAGTGTGGATTAGTGTCCGACCAGTAATGCACGTTATGAAGATTTACCCTGCCATTACTGCAAAACGATGCTTCGTCTGTCCACAATATTTCTGAAATGAAGTCTCTAAGCCAGTAGCAGTAATCGAGCCTACGTTCAAAGTCAGTGTCATTTAGGGCTTGATGAATCACGATGTGATATGGATGCATTTTAAAATCCATTAATATTTTTTGCACTGAGCCATAGGATATTCCTAAATCTCTCTCTTATGCTTAAATGGGGGTCTGCATGAATATAAGCCAACACATTTATAATGTTATCTTCTCTTCTTACTCTACGATTTCTTCTCAAAGTTGGAGTTGGTTGCATTTGGCCATGTTGCCTTAAATTTAAGGTTAAACGATGAAAAACCATTCTCGAATGGTGTCTTCGGAGGGGATAACGCAGTGCATACTGCCTAGAAGCAATCGCCGCATTTTCAAAACATTGAAAATAAATTCTCAACATATCAAAGGCTTCTTCATTCGTAAAAGGCATGATATGTTGTAAAAATATTTTTTACATAACATTAAATTAGATGTCAATAGCAGGAACTATCAAAATGAATATCAACGTGATTGACAATTTGGTGTTTTGTTTCTTAACATAGATCATGGCCTGCTTCGCTTACATGCGATGTTAGTTAAATTTGATTTTTAATTTAATTTATGAAATAATAATAATTATTAATAATAAATTATGAACTAAAGCATTCTCTCGCTAATTAAATGATTATTAATGATAAAAATAATAGGTAATAATTTTATTATTGTGAGATGTAATATTTAAAAATAATTTTGAACCTTATAGTTATCATTGTTAAACATCTTATTTTTTCAATCCAAAACCGTTCGTCTAACGAAAAAAATTCAAGAGGTTCTTTTTGTTAGCAACTAATAAGTGATTACGAAAATGATTTTTATTTTGACAAAAAGCAGTAGCGTGCCATTTTTTAATAAAATAAAATAATATTTTGGTCAATATCAATGGTTCAAAAAAAGGTAGATGATAAATTATTTTCATTAAATTATAGAGAAATTTATCCCCTTTTAAAATATGTAAAAATGAATATACCATTATATTCGTTTTTTTTTGAAAAAAAACTAAAAAATATGCTACTAATTCAGTTAACGCCATCTAGCGACGCCAGCAAAAGTGAAAAATTCAAAACCAAATAAGCGTTTTGTAGTGCAAATTATGCTCTTTCATATGAGCCTAAGTTTGCTAAAATCGGTCAAAAGAAACGGGAGACATCTTGGTTTGTTTGAAAAAACAATTGAACTTCCCCCACCGCTTTATTTTGATATATAGAACAAAACATTTTAGACAAAAAGTGTAGGGAAATGGTCACTAAATATGAAAATGATATCATCGATATATTTTCATTAGGCAAAATTCTATAAAAACCCCATTTTTCTACTTGGTGTTGGTTGTTACGCCCTCTAGCGGACGTTTGACAAACTCGAAAATAATTTTCAGCAATTTCTCTTGGCGACTTTTATTACGATTTTTTTTTCTCAAATCTATACGACCAATATCTTATGAGATATGGCCGCTCGCTACCCTTAACTGATCACCCTGTACAGTATATTTTTTACCAATTAGGTGAATAAGTGAATGTAAAAACTAAAATTTTAAGAGATATATAATAAATATAGTGAGATGTTTGCTTGTTTATTTTTCCTGGTGAAGTAGCACTACAACTGAACAGCCGCCAATGAAGTTTTAGGAGCTCGAACCTGTGGTAAGTTATGAGACAAACTGCCAGTGATACTACAGTAAAAAAGTTTAATTCCTCAACACTCAAACTACTGTGGACAAGAGTGATGTTGTTTGCGTCTCAAATCATTGACAATTTCCCACGTTTCTTTTGATTTATTTGAAGTTTTTGTAATTCGATATCTAAAATATTTCTGTTTTGGATAGTGTTTTGGTATATTCTACAATAGGTATTAAAATAATTTGAAAAGTTAATATTATTATTTACATACTTCCTAAGTGTACAGAGCGCGTATTTTTACCAGATATACTCAAACCTTAAGTATACCAAGGTTTTCGCTTTTTTTTTAATATTGACGATAGGAAAGTTTCGTTAAATACACTTGTTAATACAGAATGAAATACTTGTAAGGGGTCATCAGTGCTCATAAGTGTTTAAGTTTGTCCCTTCATCTAATTTAACAAATTTGTTATAATTTCTCCTGTTAAACCATCTACCACTTCTAACACTAGACCTAACAACCTTACTACTATTCTTAATAGGAAAAGAACAAAGGATTGCTTCGTGATCAGATAAACCGGCATTAAGCACTAAACAAGCAGCTTTTACAATTTGTATACATAATCCAATAAAGATGCAGAAAGCGAGGAGAATCTAGTTGGTTGATGGATGTGCATAACCAAATTAGATGAATAAAAAAGATTTAATAAAAGTTGAGTATTTCTGTCATATTTGTTAATAAAATGTATGTTTAAATCACCATCTAACACCACTCTTGCATTAAGTGGTATTTCACTTAACAACTTAAAGTTTAGTTTTCCCAAGAAACTGTTTATATCTGAGGTTGGCGATGTATACATTCCAATAATATTAACATTCTATTCAGGTCAGTTTATAACTGAAAACTCAAATACCTTTTCTTCTAATAAATTATTAAATTTATCAACGCAAACATATCCAAAATGTTCCGATATCAAGATATATTCAGACAAATAAAATGGTTCACATACCTTTAACCAGTGTTCAACAAGTACCAACATATCAGGCCAATTTAATGTATCCAAGAATAAAGGCAATTCGGTACATTTTGATCTGAGAGATTGGATATTCAATAACATTAAGGAGATATTATTATTTGCGATGGATAAAGTAAAAAAGACCTATTGTTTACAGGCATACTCTCAGGTTCACAACTCAAACCACTATACTATGACTCAAGTTTCCATCAACATTATCTGCAGAACCAATTATGTCACTAATGATTATTTGAATTATGCCCTCCATATTAAATTCATAGTTCACATTTTTACTCTTATCAGAAATACTTCTGGTCCAAGTATACAGTGTTTTAGCTATTCTATTACGAAGACTGAAAATTTAGTACGTCTATTAGCGACCATCAGAAGTACTATTTTACACATTTTCATCAAAATTCATTAAACACAAATCATACTACGAAAAAAAAATCAGTAAATTTCTTTTACCCCTCTTTATCACATTTTATTACGCCGCCATCTTGGATTCATGTCAAAACTTTACCAGCTTTTTCCTATATGAAACTTCATTTTTGTACAAACTTTGAGGTAAATTACATAAGTAGTATTTTAGTAATAATTTGTTTAACATTTCACTAGTCAAAATGATACGTATTGGACAAAAACTAGCACAGTTTTATCGACGTTTTGAAGATGAAGAAATTAGTTTTTATCTCATTGGAACAATAGAAGCTGCTATAATAATGCTTTTTTTAACAGATTGACAGAAACTACATTTTTGTACAAAAGTTAAAAATTGTTTTCGGTAATTGTATAAAAACCTGAGAAGGGCAGTTCATTTTTCATACGAAATTTGGCAGTAGATTGACTCCACTAATAAAAAAAAGCTAGAAGGGATAGCAAAAAGCTCTTACCTGAGATAGATAGAACTGATTTTGGCATATGTAGATTTCTAATATCAAAAATAGACACTGTTCCATTTTGGGTCCCGACATACAACTCTTCTGAGGTCCTAGGGCTCCATGAACATGCCCAAGGTGCCGAGTCTAAACAAACTGTAAATAGGGTATGGGTACTCTGTGTATCAGTTATCTAAAAATATAAAACTTTATTCATTTATTTATTACAAAGTAGGGGTACAAACAGATTGCAATCCACTAGAGTACCTTCGATTCGATACAGATTTTTAGTTGGTACTATAATTTCACATAATAAAATATATAATAGAAATAATATAAAAGTACTCTAATTCATTATTAGACTACAAGTTATTTAATAATTTTGACTTAATTCTAATCTTGAAGGTATGGATGGTCAACTCAATATATGTGACATAGTTACAATATGTATTAAAAAAGCGAATCATTCTACATAATGGAGAGTTTTGACCATAATTAGTGTTTCTAAAAGGTACTGAAAAAAGCTCATTAAATCTAAGTATTCTACTATTGTTATGAAATTCCACTTTCCTGTACAGGGTGTTTCAGCGAGGACTGAACAGGGACCTATTTTCGACCTTCCTTGTATTTTGGAAAAATTCAAAATAGCCAATCGATGTATTTTTTCTTGTAGAATCCAAAAATGTCATCGAAAAAATATTTGAACCAGAAACAAAAGAGTTACGCTATGCATCAGGTGTTTTTTAAATGGAATGTATCGTTTTTTATACGATTTTTGGAAAGAGTGATTTCTTTATGTCCGTTCTGATTAAAAGATTTGATTTTGCGATAGCTGTTTATATTGCATTTTAATGTTTTACAAACTAAAATTTTAGCTTCACCTGTTTAAAATATACGATAGGTTGGTATAGGTGATCAAGGTAAAATGACGTATGCTTTGTCAATAAAAATTGACATTATTTTAATTATTGTCGAAGTCTTCACCTAAAAAATATATATTTGACTCTGATCGAAATGAAATACTCTTTAGACGAGAGACTACAGATTATTATGCTATTTTACAAGTGCCAAGAAAATGCAAGAGAAGCAAGAAGAAGATTTATTGCAAATTTTCATAGAAATATATCCATCAATACAATTCTAAGGATAAAAAACCTATTTGAGGAAAATAAAACTTTACATGATAGAAAAAGAAATTCAATAAAAAATAATTATTAAATAATAAAATAAAACTACTAATAACATAAGTTTTCAATGTGACTGCCGTTTTTCTCGAAACAACATCGATAACCCCTTTGTAGCCTTTCTAAACTTGCTGTTACAATATGATTTTCCTGGTTAAGGCGGTTTATTTCATCGACAATTTTTCCCATGATCTCTTGAATATTTTCGTTTCGTTGTCTGTATACGACGTTCTTCAAATGGCCCCAAAGAAATGTATCCAAAACTTAGAGGTCGGGGCTATTGGGCGGCCAAGCATATGTTCCATTTCGCCCTATCCATTCGTTACGGCGCCGATTTAAAAATTGAACCACATCATGCACGGCATGAGGAGGCGCCCCATTATGTTGCCAAATTAAATTCTGATATTCTGCCAATGGTAAGTCTTCCAAAAAATTTTCAATTTCGTTTTCTAAAAACTCATAATATCTGTGCCCATTTAAAGTCCCGTTAAAAAATATTGGTCCCAAAATGTTATTGTTTTTTATCCCACACCAAACATGAATAGAATTCCTCCCTTGAAATTTAATAGTCTGGAACTTTTTTGGATTTTCAACGGTCCAGTAGTGACTATTATGTCTGTTGGATACTCCCGATGTTGTGAGAGTAGCTTCGTCGATCCACACAATATTTTTGAATAAATCAGGGTCTTCGTTTTCTTGCCGAATTACCATTTGAGAAACAAATTGGAAGCGAAGTTCTTTTTGTGCCGGTGTTAGGTGCTGAAGTGGAAGGATACGAAAAGGCCTAAATTTATGAATTTTCAGAGTCTTATGAACAGTCGCACGGGTAACTCTTCTGCGCCTTACACCGCCACCGTACTGAACTTCCCGAACTGCATCCGAAATAGATTTGGTTGGATTAACTTGAAAATAATTTATAATGGCCTGGTCTCGATTTCTTCTTCTTTGTATATTTCTTTTTCTATCATGTAAAGTTTTATTTTCCTCAAATAGGTTTTTTATCCTTAGAATTGTATTGATGGATATATTTCTATGAAAACTTGCAATAAATCTTCTTCTTGCTTCTCTTGCATTTTCTTGGCACTTGTAAAATAGCATAACAATCTGTAGTCTCTCGTCCAAAGAGTATTTCATTTCGATCAGAGTCAAATATATATTTTTTAGGTGAAGACTTCGACAATAATTAAAATAATGTCAATTTTTATTGACAAAGCATTCAAACGTCATTTTACCTTGATCACCTATACCAACCTATCGTATATTTTAAACAGGTGAAGCTAAAATTTTAGTTTGTAAAACATTAAAATGTAATATAAACAGCTATCGCAAAATCAAATCTTTTAATCAGAACGGACATAAAAAAAATCACTCTTTCCAAAAATCGTATAAAAAACGATACATTCCATTTAAAAAACACCTGATGCATAGCGTAACTCTTTTGTTTCTGGTTCAAATATTTTTTCGATGACATTTTTGGATTCTACAAGAAAAAATACATCGATTGGCTATTTTGAATTTTTCCAAAATACAAGGAAGGTCGAAAATAGGTCCCTGTTCAGTCCTCGCTGGAACACCCTGTACAATTGTGGACGACATCCTTTCATTATATTAAGAAAACATGGTTAAATCGGAAATAGTTCTCCTGTTTCTAAAGGGTAATAGTTCTCCTGTTTCTAAGCAGTAAAACGTTAAATTCGCGCAAAATGCAAAACAACAGAACAGAGTCTACTGGAAACGTAAGCAAAAAAAAGACTTAATAACATTAAAAAATGTAGTAGAACCAAAACAGAAATCGGAAATAAACGAAATTATTTTTGCAAATGATATCAGGGAAACGGATTCACTAGTTATAGCTGAGAAACTGAATAAATATTTTGTCAAAAGTGTTGAAGAAATTGTATACACAATAGATTCTGGAAATGAAGAAATATGTCTGAAATTACCTGATCTTAACCATATTTTGCAAACTTCGTTACGTTTCTACAACACAACTGTGTGTTTAAGTTTCGTGTTTTCGTGCTCTTGTGTATAATTGTGATTTTGAGTGGTTTTGGAATTTAAATAATATATGTGTTTGGTATCATTTTACTGCTGATGAAAAACAGTACATATTTTTGAAAACGTCACGAATTTTGCATTACACATATTCAAATTATATGGGAAAATAGAACTGCATTTTTAATATTTAATTTTAAGCAGAGAAAGGATTATGCTGGAAAAAAAAACCGATATTTTATCATTTACTAGGTTGTTGACTGTTAATATGCAAATTGGATGATAAGAGTCTAGTAAAATATCGTATTTTATTCTGATTCATTAAATTCATGTGTTATTCCCTTTTTTTATGTTAGTCGATGTTTTTGGTGAATCCTATTGTGCTAAAAATAATTTAAACCGGTCCGGTTTCAGGGTATTTTGTTTTGTATTGGAATCTTTATTATTTATTTAAATATCACCGACCTCTCTCACCTTATTTTATTTTATTTAATTATATTTAAACTTATATATTGTACCAGGGTTGCTCATTAAGTGTTTGGTTGTACTGCTGGATTGAGTAGGTGGCTTGACACTTTAAGTATCTTTATTATTTACACACACATATTTACTATCTTGCTGTTCTTTTCTTTTCTTTTTCTTTTCATATATAACATTTAATATTAATTCATTTAATTGGATAATTAATTTAACATGGAACGCAACCTAAAATGTTGTAAACATAAGGATTTCTCAAACTTTTGCTGTGTATCCTGTATGGGCATGTTTCATCCTAGCTGCTTGGAACGCTGCAAGGATGTTGTGAAACTTGGCGGTTATAGAATTTATTGTTCTAGCAGCTGTCAATCAAAGGCTGAAACTGATGAACAACGGGAGAATAATTATATTGACGAGCTTAACAAATTGAAATTTGAAATAAACGACAAGAATAATTACATTAAGCGACTAAAAAGAGGAACACAGGATTTTGCTGATGATGTCTCTGAGGCTGAAAAAGAATTTAATGCCCAGCTAGCTGAACAACGTTGCAGAATAGCAGAACTTAATATGGAGATAGACAGTCTCAAAATTTCCAAATCTGAGCTGGATAATAAAATTAAAGAAAATGAAGAACTTATTACTCATTTACGTACTCAAATTCACGACCTCACTGACATAAACAGGCAAATGGTGACATCAATGTCTGTTCTGGAAAAGGAAAACGATGTAAATTTTAAGGAAATTAACCATCTCAAGCGGCAAGTTGGCCTTTCTCAATGTGGTAGAGTTCCAACCGCAAGCACAACGGTTTCGACCGGATTATCTGCGCCAATCCCTCGTAAACCACAGATTTTGATTATGGGTGATATTAATGCGAAAGGTTTTATAAATATCTTTAAGCGGCTCACAGGCAATAAATATGATATTAATTGTCAGTGGTCGGGTCCTATTCTCTTCGAAGAGCGCATTGAGGATTGTGAAAAATTGGTTGGGAAGTTTTCTAAAGACGATTTTGTTGTGTTATTTGCTTGGGGGGATTGAATGCACTTAGGGGGAAGACTATCAGATCACAGGCTTTGCTTCGTCTTCTGGAAAACTCTAATGGAACCAGTTTGTTTGTTTCTGGTCCGCCTCTTCAGATGAATCGTCCAGTACTTAACAAGGACGACTTTCATTTGCAATGTCTCTTTAAAAATTATCAACATATCCATTACATTCCGTCCAGAGTCACAACCGAGAGAGGTATAATGAATTTCAGTGAAAAAGCTGAGCTTGCGCAGATGATTTTTTCAAACTTTGTTGGGTCTGTGAAACACGTTTGTACGTCTAATTCTGATCACGACAACCCCAGTGCTCGTTCTCAGACTATGAATAACGCTCCAACTTCTCTGCAGCACGAACTATATGAAGGTTCGAATTTTTCGCTATCAACGAACAAAATGTAACTCAGACATATGATACAGTCGGTGGTATTGGGGTTTCCTCAGCGAGTGGTCTGAGCATGTTTTATCAAAATGTCAGGGGACTACACACAAAGACTGACGAGATTTCTCTAAGCATTTTGTCTTGCGACTATGAAGTAATTTCTCTTACCGAGACGTGGCTTAATGGAGATATTAGTAGCTACGAAATGTTTAAACATAAATATATGGTTTTCCATAAAGATAGGAGTTATGAAGAACTGGGATGCCAGCGCGGTGGAGGCGTGTTGATTGCAGTTTCTTGTTGTTTTCAGGCATCCTTGATTATTACTCCTATTCATCTAGAGTTTGACGATGTTTGGGTTCAGGTGAAGGCTGGCGACACAAAATTAGTCCTAGGATGTGTATATTTCCCACCCAATTCTAGCCTGGAGTATTATCAGTCATTCTGCAATACCTGCGAGTCGCTGAGAAATAGTTTTGACAGTCATACATTTTTAATTTCTGGGGATTTTAACCTTTCTTCAGTGGAATGGATCTATGAAGACGATACCCTTGTTCCAAGGTCTTTAACATCGTTGGCCTCTGAAACTCTTATTGTGTCAATGAACTTTCTAGAATTGCAACAAATTAATTCTTTATGCAATCACATGGGTAGAACTTTAGACTTGATTTTTGCTGATGACTTTGTTAATGTTCGCATTTCATCTCCTAATTTACCCCTAGTAAATATTGACCCTTACCATCCTGCGATTGAATTGATGTATAAAATTGAATATGTTCCTCCAATAAAAAGTTACAATCAAGTAAGTGTATATCAATTTCATCAAGCGAATTTCCATGAACTCAATCTTTTTTATAAGCAATTGGATTGGTCTTTCTTATCATCTCCTGACATCAACAGGATCGTTGAAACCTTCTATGAGGTTTTGCTTCGGGGAATCGATATTCATGTTCCCAAGAAAACCATGGTTGACTGCAAGTACCCAAAATGGTTTGAGCTCCCATTGAGAAGGCTTATTGGACAAAAGAATCGCCTATATAAGAGGTGTAAAAGGACTGAACAACAAGCTGACTATCTGGCCTATTCGGACATACGACGTGAAGTAAAGTTTCGAACTGACATGTGCTATCTTACATATGTCACGCAAACTGAATTACTTATTCCGGAAAATATCAAGCACTTTTGGTCATTTGTTCGTAACTTAAGAAGAGACTCTGGTATGCCTAGTGTTATGAATTATGACGGTGAAGAAATTATGGGTTCAAATCACATCGCTAATGCATTTGCAGCCCATTTTCAGTCCTGCTATTCACACCATGAAATTTTAGATTTTAGTCAGATCAGTCCCGTAAGTTTCTCAGGGAAACTACTACCGACATATTATTTTACAGAGGCAGAAATCTGCACTAAAATAGATGGCCTTGATGTTTCTAAGAAGGCTGGTCCTGACGGAATTCCCACTATCTTTTTGAAAAGGTGCTGTCAGTCGTTGTCTCAACCGCTATGTGTAATTTTTCAAAGATCTTTTAATCTAGGTTCATTGCCTGATATTTGGAAATTTTCTACACTGATGCCGATCTTTAAATCCGGTGATAAAAGCGATATAAAGAACTACAGAGGTATCTCTTTGCTTTCACATATCCCAAAGCTGTTTGAGGCAATTATCACTGATCATATTTGAGTCTTTGAAACACTACATTACGAGTATGCAACATGGTTTTTATCGCGGTCGCTCAACTACTACAAATCTTGCGATGTTCCAAAATTACTTAATTACATCTGTCGAAGCTGGCCAACAGATTGATGCTGTTTACACGGACATATCCAAGGCTTTTGATAGTGTTTGTCATCAGCTTTTATTATTAAAATTGCAGCAAATTGGTCTTTCTGGAAGTTATTTGGAGTGGATCAGATCTTATTTGTTTAATCGTCGACAACAGGTCAACAGTTGTGGTTCAGTTTCTAGGGAGGTTATTGTGACATGGTGTCCCACAGGGTTCACATATTGGTCCAGTGCTCTTTCTACTTTTTATAAATGACATAGTATCTTGCTTTAGAGCGTCCAAGTGTCTTTTGTATGCAGACGATTTAAAATTTTTTGCTCCCGTTTACACTGACTCAAATGCACTGCAATCTGACATTGGAAGGCTCGTCAACTGGTGCAGCACTAATTATCTCCATCTTAACATATCCAAGTGTAAAGTGCTCCGTTTTCATAAACGCATTAATCCTGTTCTCTCCTCCTACTTCATAAATGATGTAACACTAGAGGTTGTTAGTTCTTACACTGACCTAGGTGTTATTTTTGATGACAAACTAACATTTAATCTGCATATTGACAGCATTGTACTCAAGGGTTTTAGATTGTTGGGCTTTATAAAAAGGAATACAAGGCATGTGACGGACACCAAAGCAATTGTCTGTCTGTATTACTCACTGGTACGGAGTGTTTTGGAGTATTGTACAACAATATGGAGTCCATCATACCAGTGCCATAACGATAGAGTTGAAAAAGTACAAAATAGATTTGCGAAATACCTCTTATATAAATTTAATTTTCCATATCAGGATCTATCATATAACACTAGAGCTCTTCTATGCGGCCTTCAAACCCTTGAGTTTCGGAGACGTAAGGCACTTCTTGTCTTTCTACACAAGCTAATAAATGGAGACATTGATTGTGAAATATTGTTGGGGTCGGTCTCATTTCTGGTACCTATTAGGAGAACAAGACAACCTCAGCTATTCTTTGAAAGATACCACCGTACAAATTATGGGTCTGGCGCATTTATTGATTGACTAGTGTGTAATTACAATCGTCATTTCGCAGAATATGACATCTTTAGACTTAGCACTTTGCAGCTAAAAAGGCAGCTGAATGGATTGCTTTTGTGAGGTTTTTTACACTTTGTATTCATATGGATTTATGTATTCCTTTGTAATTTTTTTTTTGTGTCTGTAAATGTGTATTTGTGTATCAATTTTTTGTCTCTATTTTAAATGTTTGATGTAGTTACTGTTTTTATTGGGTCTCTCGATTTTGACTTTTTTATTTTGACCTTGTTTACGAATCCGTACCATTTAGAATGTTTAGCATTCTGTAGTGTACGTTTCAGAAGGACCACTTGTCCTTGCTACGTCCTTCCTCCTCCTCCTCCTCCTCCATAAGCAAACTGCAAAAATTCGTTTGTAAATTAAAATCTAATAATAATCATTCAGAAATTCTTTCAAAAATGGTCATGAATGAGACATTTGAAGTACTTGGAAGCAGAATAGTAAATTTTATAAATTTATGTTTAAAAATGAAATGTTTGGATATAACACCAGTTCCAAAAATTTAAAATTCTAAGAAATGGAATGAATTAAGACCTATAAATGTGTTATTGGATATTGAAAAACTTTTAGAACAGATAGTTTATGACCAAATTTTACAATTCACTGAAGAAAACAAAATTTTAATACACCTTCAAGCTGGTTTCTGAAAACGACATTCAACTGAAACTGCAATACAGTACGTAATTGAGAGCTGGAAACTACTAGTACTTACTCTAAATTTTTTATCCATTGATACTGTCAACACTCTCTTTTCTATTGGATGTATGCTCATATCCCTAATGGGATCCTTGTGTAGAGGAATAAACTTTACTGGTTTGTATTCTGATAAGCTTAATTTCTTTAGACCAAATCCACCAAACAGATCTGTAGGTGATCTAGATGCAATCAGTATTATATCCTGTGGAACTGTACATAGAAATATAGCATTAGGATATTATTGAAAAAAGACTTTCTTAAAGCAAATTCGTTTATGGACTTTGATAGATTTTATGACATGCAGATTGAAAGAGAATTTGAATTTTCTATAATACATGACAACAAACTATATATTATTTGTCTATATCGTTCTCCGAATACAGATGTAAATTTATTTATTTTTAGATTACAGCAACTATTGTCGCGTTTTCCATTACACGCAAATATAATACTTGCTGGAGATTTTAATATTAATTTTATGAATAAAAATCAATCCGATGCACTACTGATTACCAATCTATTAAACTCCTTTAATTTGAATATGCATGTGAAGGAACCTACAAGTATCTGTGCTCACTCAGCTTCTACTATTGACTATTTTTGTTCTAATGTTGTGCCTGATAATGTCATGTCCTCTGTTATAAGTGCTGGATTGTCAGACCATTAAGCTGTAGTTAGCAATGTATCCTTAATCATGTATAGACATAAACCGTTAAAAAGGCGTAGTAGACTTTTTACAAGGCGCAACTATGGTAGGTTCTTTCAACTTTGTAATGAGGAAAACTGGAGCATTGTTAGAAATTCCGATGATCCACTTGCTACATTTCATCTTTGCCAAGTAAACATTTTTAATAAAGCTTTTCCTTTAAGAACAATTAAAAAAAGAAACCCCAAATCTTGGCTTACACGAGGTCTTAAGGTCATAATATGCAATTACATCACAAAATCCGCAAATACTGTCTGCATAGTGAAAGGTTTATGTCATATTACCGTACTTATCGAAAGTTTTGTAGAGACACCATTAAGAGAGCAAAACAAAATTATTTTTCTATGAGACTAAATCAATCTAAAAACAAACAAAAAGAAAGCTGGAATATTATCAGCGAGCTGAGTGGGAGAGAGCAAGTGGTGAGTGAATGTGGTGTAAAGTGTGATGTCTTAAATCGGTTTTATTGTTCAATTTCCACAACGTTAACAGGAAGTATTACTTGTTCTACGGATGCTCTGGAATATTTGCAGGACATTTCCATTCAGCATTCGTTTCATCTTCACCCAACCAATATAGATGAGTTAAAGAGAACGATATCTGACATTAGAAATGCAAATTCATCTGGGTGGGACAATATATCATTGAGGGTTATACGGGAATTACCAGATATCATGCTTCATGCTCTAGTAGGAGCCATTAATGTATCTGTTTCAACAGGAAACTTCCCCGAGTGCCTGAAAAGGGCAAAAGTTATGCCAATCTTTAAGGGTGGTGATCCTGAGGAACCCTCAAACTTTAGACCAATCTCCTTAATTCCCACATTGTCTAAAATAATTGAAAAATTGGTTAAGAAGCGCCTTGTTAATTATTTGAATGACAACGGAATACTTAGTGCCTCTCAATTCGGTGTTCAGTCATCGAGGAGTACCAATGATGCTATATACGAATTTTTGGAGAACCTGTACTTGGGTTTGGATGATGGTGAAGGAGCTGTGGCAGTGTTCTGCGATCTGTCCAAGGCATTTGATTGTGTAGATCGCGGAATACTGCTGAGCAAGCTGAAGATGTATGGTTTTGGTGACACAACAGTGTCTTGGTTTGCGTCATATCTGTCTCAGCGCGTACAGTCTGTGATAGTTAAAAATGAAGAATCAAACCTTCTAGCAATCGAGAGTGGTGTTCCCCAAGGATCAGTTTTGGGACCTTTGTTGTTCTTGCTTTACGTGAATGATCTTGCTAGTGTAAACATAACAGGTAAAATCACTATGTTTGCTGATGACACGACAATACTTTGGCATCAGAAAAGTAAGGAACTTCTTGAGAATACGGTGGCTGAGGACTTGACAATAATCAAGGAGTGGTGTAATGCAAATCGCTTATCCCTTAACATATCGAAGACCAATCTAATGACCTTTAAATGCAGCTTAAGTGACGTTTACTTAGAATCTCAATTAATGTCCAATGTTCAGGTCAACAAATTTTTGGGGTTAATTATAGACAATAAATTGAGGTTTGATCAACATATAGAAAACATTTGCACTAAAGTAGCGAAAGGCTGCTTTGCAGTGCGAGTTGTAGCACGCGAACTGGATTTCCCTACAGCAAAGAATGTATATTTTGCACTTGTGGAATCGCACTTGCGTTACGGCATTTGTCTCTGGGGTTCTTGCGCTAGATATTTATTTAATTCTATCTTTATTCTTCAGAAGCGAGCACTACGAGTTTTATGTGGTGTAAAAAAACGGGAATCCTGCAGACCTTTATTTTGTAGTCATAAGATCCTTACACTACCCAGTATCTTTATTTTGGAAACAGTGTGCTTATTGCATAAAAAATTCGGGGATCAGATCAGGATCACGACTGGACCATATTTAATGTGAGAATTCCTCTGCCAAAACCCAATGCAGCACTTACCAAAAGATCGTTACTTTATAATAGCAGGAAGATTTTTAACCACCTTCCCATCCAATTGAGACAAATAGATAACTACAAATCTTTTAGAACACAAGTAAAAAGCTTTCTGGTTGAAAGAGCCTATTATTCAGTAGACGAGTTTCTGGAATCCTCATTTTAAAGAAAAAATGTAAAAAAAAAACAAAAAATATACATATATATTTATAATTGAATTTTGTCGTTCTTGTATTCTATTGTTTTGTGTATATCACCGATCACATGACTTATATATAGGTTAAGTTTCTTTTTGTTTAGTATTAGGATTTTAGCTTTGTCAATGAATTTTGTTTATGACAATAAAGCCATGTTTGAGTTTGAGGTAATCATGTGCTTTCTCAATAGAACAAAATAATGTCAAATAATATTTTCTAACTATTAATGACTAGGCTAAAGCCCACTACTCACTATTCAGTTCGATTCTTTTATTCATATGAATGAATGAATGGGCTAATCAACGAATCGACAAATATTTCATCCAAACCATTCATTAATTTTTATTTAATATGATCCTATGGATTTCATGCATTTTAATCTTTGAAAATACAAGGTCAATTAAGTTGGCCTCTACTAAAAATAGTGAATTTTTATAATGCAATATAAATACACTCCTCATAGTCCTCATGCTCCATTTCACGAGAAATAATTAAGAAAATGTGTGGGGGGCCGGGAACTTAATGCCAGCCATCCTCACTATTTTTTTTTAAACTTTTTTAGTGGACTATTATGTAACTTGATATGCACCATCAAATTCAAAAAATGCCTTATTGTTGAACGAAAATTTTCTTATTGACAAAGCTGAAAAAGAGATGCTAATAAGAGTTAAATATTTACAAATACAATTCAAAATAAATTTGTCAAATCAATAAAACGATTTACAAAAATAAATCAACAAGCAGGACAAACATACGAGAAATGTGAACAGAAACGACGTAAGACTAAATAACATTAATTTTTAAAATTCAAATATACAAAATTTTTCAAAGTCAGTCAAGTCAAAATAAACATTATTTGTCTAATGTATAAAAAAATTTGACTATATGTGGTGTATATATATGAGTGTATGAAATTTCTCTCTAGCAATCCTGGTACTTTGAATGAGCTGGTTAAGAACCACAGCTACAGCACTAGATCTCTAAATTATAACTACCCTAAACATCGAACAACTTTGTATGAAAAGGGTACATTGTATAGTAGTATTAAACTATTTAATAGTTTACCATTCAACATTAAATCTATCATTGAACCTTATTCTATCCCAGAGTTCTTGAACTTTGGAAATTAGTGTGTTGAGTTGTTACTATATTGTAGACTTGATCTCTTTGTAGCAACTGCATATTCATATTCATTAAGTGTTTTAATGTTTTGCTTAAGCTAAATATTGTCTGTTTTCTCTTTTTATGTATGTCTTTGTTTATATATTTGTTGATACCATAGCTTGACAATTTTATAAAACAGACTACCATTTTTAATGACGTATTTCTCAGATGTATTTTTTTTTCTCTCTTTGTATTTGTTATGTCTGTAGAAATAAAAGGATTTCTTTCTTTCTTTAATGAATGTGCTGAAACTGTTACAAAAGGTACCTTGTGAAGAAACAGTTTAGAAAGCTGTTAAAAACTAGCAGCCGCTTCCCAAGGCCTTCTACAGAGATTATCGTAAGTCGTTTTAGTGTCCGATTTTCTTGTATTTAACTTTTAAAAGCACATGATTGTTAGAATATAGTTCAACGCCCCTATAGATATATACTGTCCTAAATTTGGGGTCAGAAACCCTTTTTCTGAACTACCCCACGCTAACATATATATATATATATATATATATATATATATATATATATATATATATATATATATATATATATATATATATATATATATATATATATATATATATATATATATATATATATATATATATATATATATATATATATATATATATATATATATATATATGCCATATTGTATAGCGACACGGTCATCCAGAGCTCAAAAAATGTCTGACTCATGTAAATTCAATACATCCCTGAATACAATTCACTCTAGAGTTACAGGAGAACATCAAACTTCCATTTTTAGATGTTCTGCTTAGAAAATTGCATAATTGACATTTCGAATACACCATTTATAGAAAACTAATACATACAGACACATATTTGAATGCAAGATCACATCATCACCCAGCATGTAAAAAGTAAAACAGACATAATCGGAAGAATTCTTAGTAAACACAACATACAAATAACCCACAAGCTACAAACAATTATAGGTAAACAGGTAAAATACTTGGAAACCCAAAAGATAAAATTAAATGGGAAAATCACGGAGTATACCGCATTCCGTGCCAGGACTGTGAAAAGATGTACGTAGGACAAACTAACAGGTGAATATCAGCAAGAGGGGAAGATCCTAAACTCAGCATTAGAAACAAATAAAGAAGAACCTGAGCTCTATTCCTACATCATCAGGAAACCGGCCATAAAATAAATTTCGATGGGTGTAGGGAGATTGCCAATATAGAACATTATAAGACCAGAATAATCAGAGAAGCCATAGAAACAGAAAAACAAGATGATTTGAATAAAAGGGACGAATCATTAAAACTACCAACAGTATGGAGGATAATAATAGACAAATCTAAAAACACAAAAAATCAAGCGCAATTAGCTCAGCAACAACAACACCATGTGGGAAACATAAATAATGACCCACAACCGCTCAGATATAACCTTCGGTCACAGGTAAGGATATAAAAAAGGAGCGAAGTCACTAACACTTCAGTCTCTATTTGCACACAACAAAGAAGCTTCGAAAATACCAAATGTGATTCTACCAAAACATCACCAAAACTGTTCTTTTCAGAAAGACAGTAGTGAATGGATGTACACCCAGAATGAAAACACATTAATAAAATCATCAATGATGTCAAAATTTTAGTAGTTAAAATCTATCCAATTTTATATATTTTTTGAAAGTTCCTTTAAAATTGTCTCTGCATTTTGATTAGTAGCCCTGATGAAGAAATGAATTATTTCGAAAGCTTGGCTGTTAGAAAATAAATGTAGTATAGACTTTTTGGCCAGATCCCCATTATTTCTTTATGCTATTGGTAGTAAACGGCTGTTACCTAAAAACACACACATATATATATATATATATATATATATATATATATATATATATATATATATATATATATATATATATATATATATATATATATATATATATATATATATATATATATATATATATATATATATATATATATATATATATATATATATATTAGCAAATATTTTTCTTCAACCTTCAAATATATATTGAAATTAGGTACTTCTTTTCTTGGGATGCCTGTTCATAAAATGTATTAATTATTTGTCATATTTAATTCAATTTGATGTTTCGACAAGTAGTTCTATGTCTTTTTCGAAAATGTTTTTATTTTATTTTTCCTAAAACATATTGCAAAAAAAGATTTTAAAAAATCATAAATTATCTTACCATGAGACGTAAATCAAAAGGTTAATAACACCAAATAACATTTAAGCAAAACAAAATACATGTAGCACTTTGTCAAATACATACACAGAACATCTATTGGAGACTAACTGAAATATATGGTGTAGGAGTTCATGCTTATCATAATACTTTTTAGTCGTTACCTGAGAATTTTTATTATTTAGATATTTATTTATTTTAAACAGAGTTGGGGAACTTAGATGAACATGAACATCTTTTTTGTCACTAATTGCATTTTTATTGTTCCCGATTTCAATAGATTGATATATCTCTCTTTTTTGTTTATGAGATTCCGTTTTTAAAATTCTTATCTTGGAAAAATTAGATTTATGGTTGGTTTGATTTTCGTGTTTTGTGAGCGCTGTGGAGTTTCCCTTGTCGTATTTATGGAAATTCCTGTCAAAACGTCAAATTGAATTAAATATGACAAATAATTAAAAAATCGTTTTAATGTTATGAACACTCATCCAAAGAAAAGAAGTACCAAATTACTATATATATTTATATATTCTTTCTTTATCAAATCAAAAAAAAAAAAACAATGGAACACCTACTGATAATATTAAAAATCTGATATAAATATCTATCCAAATCAGTTGAATTTTAACTTTTGAATATGTTTTAATGTATGTGATGTTTCAAAACTAAATGTTGTATACTGTGCCAGAAAGTTCGTTTATAAATGTTTTGTTTGTTGTTATATTATTATGATGCTGGAGATTACCTTCTCTGGTGAGTTAAAAACTAGAATTAAATTTGTAATTTTCTTTGGATCAGTTTCATTATATAATTTTTAAAAATCTTCACGTTCTTTGTAAAATAAAAATATTTTTTAGAAACACTGATGAAGGCAAAAACTTGCCGAAACGTTTGTAAATAAAAAATTCTTCATACAAACTAAGACCTCATTTTATATATAAAAAATAAGGACCAAAATACCCAAGAAAACTATTTTACTGTATATATATACTGATATATATACTGAATTATCCGGGCTGGATGTGAGCAAGGGTCCTGGCCCTGATGGTTTACCACCAATTTTCCTGAGACAGTGCAGTTTTCTGTTGGCTCGACCCCTTTTCATTATATTTAACTTATCCTTGGATACTGGTGTATTTCCCAGTTACTGGAAGACTAGTTTTATAACACCTATTCCTAAGACCGGAGACAATGCACAGATACAATATTATAGACCCATTAGTATTCTGAGCACGATTCCCAAGATGTTTGAGAGGCTTGTGTGTGAGGTCTTGACATATTTTCTTCGGGGTCAGCTCATTGGCGAACAGTTTGGTTTCAGTGTGGGACGATCAACAGAGTTGAATGTTCTTTCATTCACAGACTTCCTGTCCGAGTCCTCGGAGGAGGGGTATCGGATGCATGCTTTGTATACCGACTTCTCCAAGGCCTTTGATAGAGTACATCATATGCTCTTAGTGCATAAACTAAAGACGGCTGGAATTACGGGCTCTCTATTGAAGTGGCTCGAATCTTATTTGACCAGTCGTACACAGGTTGTTAGAGTCCTTAGCTTCAAGTCACGTGAGATACCTGTATTGTCTGGTGTTCCACAGGGTTCACATCTGGGGCCCCTGCTGTTTAACCTTTTCATAAATGATATCTCAACCTATTTCCATCACAGCCAATTTCTACTCTTTGCTGATGACTTAAAATTCTTCCTTAGAGTGTCATCAGTGGATGATTGCCATAGGCTTCAGTCAGATTTAAATAGACTGGTCAGTTAGTGTGGTGCAAACGGTATGGACTTGAATGTTGGAAAGTGCTTTTCAATGTGTTTCAGAAGGTGTAGAGAGCCTTTAGACCACACTTACAGAATTGGCAATGTCATGCTGGAGTCTGTCTCCGAGATCAGAGACTTGGGAGTAATGCTTGATAGTGGTCTAAGCTTTGTTCCGCACATTTTAAGTATAGTGCGAAAGTCATTTCAGATGCTTGGATTTGTTAAAAGGTGCTCAAAGGATTTTCAAAATATAGCTTCCATGCGACAGCTATATTGCTCACTTGTGCGTCCTCATCTTGAATACAGCTCTTGTGTCTGGTCCCCTTACTATAACGAACATATTAATAGGATTGAGGGAGTGCAACATAAATTTCTTCGATATGTAGCCTTTAAGCAGACTGGTCTACCAATCAACTACCAGGACAGGATTGACTACCGTCATATGGAGTCAACCTTAAATTTGGACAATCTAGAAACTCGCCGCAAGTTTAGAGATCTTAAAATGTTTCATAGCATTCTACACTCTCAGAGCTCCTGTCCTAGACTTCTTAATAAGATAGGCATCCACGTCCAACCAAGGCAAACTAGACAGGCGGTTTCCTTCCACAATTCAACACATCGCACAAACTATGGCCATAATTCTTTTCTGGCAAGATCTGTTAGATTGGCTAACCAATATTCCCATCTTATTGACTGCTTTGAGGGGCGTGCAAGCTTTGCCAGGAGCGTGAAGTCTTGTGTTGCATAAGGTTGTTCCTTATTAATGTTACCTTTGTTCTGTTAACTATTTTGCAACTTAGCTGTGTTGAGTCTTGGTTAGGATTGGGTTACTTAATTAGTTATTAGTTATTAGTTTTAATTGTTTTTCTTGTTAATATATTTTGTTCTATTGTAATATTGGGTTATGCCCGTTGATAAATAAATAAATAAATAAATAAATAAATAAATAAATAATATATATATATATATATATATATATATATATATATATATATATATATATATATATATATATATATATATATATATAAATAAATATATATATAAATAAATATATATATATATATATATATATATATATATATATATATATATATATATTATATAGATATATATATATATATATATATATATATATATATATATATATATATATATATATATATATATATATATATATATATATAAATATATATATAAATAAATATATATATAAATAAATATATATATATATATATATATATATATATATATATATATATATAGAATCCGATACAAAGTTTTTTCCAAACTTTCAAGTCTTCACAATATAAAAAACATGTTAATTTATTTTTAGGTTCCCCTTTTAAGCAGTCTACATCATAAAATAAAAAAAATATCAGTTTTTTCCAAAAAATTTGCCTATGTAATTTCTGTATTATGGTAATTTATTTACCCAGTGTACCAAAAGTGATTCGAAAAAGGAACAATATACCCTAGCGAGAATGTTTATAGTTTGTATCAATTCCTTGCACTTCACTAGAAGAAAAAATATTCGAGGCAAAATCTAATACCTAGCAACCTAGTTAACATTTACAGAAAGACTCAGAAGATAAGATTTTCTGAAAACAGTTGAATTTAGGTATAGGACATGATACATTAGATGTGCTTATATTTTCCCGTGCAATCCAAAAATGTTTTAATATACAGGATATTTCATTTAAAAAATAATACTTTGTGCCGATCACCTTTAAAATATCCTAATAAAAATATAATTTTAACCTTACAACTTTTGTACTGAACATGTTTTTCTGCAACGTAAAGCACAAAAGTTAAGGGTTGTGCTACTTTTCGAATAGTCACCCAATACTTTTTCCGTATTTCAATGACTTTTCGGGAGTCCAATGACTCCATAAAATAATTAAATTGCTTTTAACAGCTTGAATTATATTTTCTGTAACTGAATTACTTTTTAGGGCTTCAATTCCCCCTGTAGCACAAAATATAGGTCCTAGCCTAGTGCACTGTTGGCCCAATATTTGCGCAAGTGGGGCCCATATAGAAGTTTTTTAGCCTACGTTGGTGTTATATTGGCAAAAAATATGTTTCGATATATAATGCCACTTTTGGACCCCTATAGGCCCAATATTTTATCAATGAGGCAAATACAAAAGTTGTTTAGCCTATGTATTTTGGGCGAATGTAGTACCAATATAATATATAACCTCTTATGTATTTCTATCCGTTCGATGTTTTTTAATCAACGTAGTACCTTCTTTAGGCCAATATGGACATAACATATTTTTCCAGAATATTCGGCCTCTACATCACCAATGATGAGGCATCGCATGACCTTGTGCTTCTGACATCCCAACAGTGTTGCTGGATTGGAGAGTTTTCTCGGTAAATATGAGATAAGTTTTAGTTTCTGTGTGTGGTCACAAAACGATTCGAATAACTTTTTAATTGCGCAACTTTTATACAGGATAAAGCTCAAACACACAAACCTGCAACCTTGTTATCAGGAATAGAAAGATGGGTGTACTAATATTCTACCAGTTTATTCCCATCTCACAGTTAATTTTTCTGCAAAATTTCATTTGAATTGTATGGGTCTAGGTTTTATTAAGAATTTTTTAAACTTTTTGAACGGTCGCCCTTTTGTTCCGCCATATTGGGTTTTACCGAAATGTTACCCTGTTGATTGGCTAGTAGTTTTTCACCTATGCCGCGAACAGACAGACCCACGACATTGAGAAAATATATTTTTTGGCATCTAAGAACCCTGAAACGTAAAGATCTAAAAAAAAACTCGGAGGGTATCTATTTAAGATTACATTACTTTCCCTTACAAGGAAAGGAAAAACAAATATTTATAAATGCGCCGAATCTTGGGATTAAAAAGTAGTATTTATTTCCCAAATTTCGTGTCCTTCGCGACTTTTATTGGCAACTTTGCTTCAAATACAAAATGCAAATGGACGGTCAGTGTATGTATTCACGGAAGACGGCAAAGACGCCATAAAACGTTTTTCTAAGAAAATTGTTGTGAGATAAAGTGCTAATATTTATTGCATTTTGGTAAGTTTTATTTAAGTCTATATTTTGCATTTGTAGCTGTAGAACTAGGTACATACTAGATTGTTTTCAAAATATTCACGCCGAGCTGAATATTGCCAGTAAAGAAAGGTCGAGATCAGATTCATTTATGACTCAAGTCTTTAAGCTTTAAATCAGTTGTGATTCCTTCAGTTATAAACAATTTGCATAGAAACAGGGCTTTTTTCACTGTATTAAACTTACATTAGGTACAAGATTTATTTCTGCTATAGAATTGATTTTGATATTTGTTATACCCAATTACCCCTCTTTGGCCCAATATAAAATTCAGGTTTACACTTTATTCCAACATAAAGCATATGGCAGGTTTTAAATGTAATTTGAATTTTTGTCAACATTTCTGAAAATTGATATCTAGGTTTTAATTCATCTCAATAGAAGTTTTTTTTTATAATTGCTCCAATAATTTTTTTATAATTGCTCCATAACTCTAATGGGGGGGTTAACTGGTAAAAAATAACAACCTTTCGTAAAGTAAATTATTTCGTTAATTAATATTGTCTTTTAATGGGTTTTTGGGTGTGCAGTTTTGAATTATACAAACTGTTTGTTATTTTGGTTGAGAATAATACGTAAGGGTAAAAAAGGGATGGCGCGAAAGTGAAAATTTATTTAAATAATCGGGTTATATGTCGTTTTATAGGCTTTTGGACATTCAAACGCCTACAGGGTGATCTATCTACGAGGGGCCTAGTTATACCTTATTATCTCCGACATAAATTATATGGAGAGAATTTTTAGATAAAAGTTATTCGTTTTAAAACAATCTTCAATTTTTTAATACTTTAAGACGACTCAGCCGAGTGTTTTTTCGTTAGAGTTATTTGTTTTTATTTATTTAAGGGGCAGTGCGAAGACGATGCAAAGATGTTATGTCAAAGATATAAAAAAGACAATTTCGTTCTTTTAGCAGGTGCAAAGGACCGTGATTATTGAATTACACCATTACGCACTTAGCTGGAGGATGAAGAATTAGTAGAAAACGATCTGGCAGTTCAAGCGTCTAGTAACTGATAGAATCTCAAATTCATGTTTTGTTGATTTTTGTTATAGATTATAAAACCGAAAAATTAAATGATATATTTTACTTAAAACTCTCCCTTAGTAGTACGTATGGTGTTAAAGTCAGTTACACGGTGCTATTAAAAAAAATCTGATTGAATTTTTTAAGTGACCTAGTGCTAAGCTCTTTATCGTAATAGAGCTCGATTGTTAAATTAATATAATATATAAGTGTGTCTGGTGGCCGCAAAACAGTTTTTAGAATAAATTTTAAACAAATTTTTCAAATATGGTTTTAAATTACACTATATATATTGAAACCTAAAAGCATGTTTAAAATTTTTTTGACATCCTCTCATTTTTTTTATTGTTAAAAAACAGAGATACTAATCACATTATAACAATTTAAAAATCGAGCTCTATTACAATAAAGGGCCTATATATATTGGCAATAAAAAAAAACAACATTGGTTCTAAACAGGATGCCAATATTGGCTTACAATAATGGGATAATATTTAAATAATCTGACGAAAACTTTCTTGGTCCCATATGAACTAGCCAATATTGGACCAATAAATATGTACTGCAGGGGTCCTTTTGAAGCATTTCAATTACAAAAAATAATTGAATTACCAGAAAAAATATTTCAATTAGTTTACTTGAAAAAATTGAATTATTGAATTGAATCAATTACTTCTTAAAATTCAAAGTAATTGATACTTGGCAAATAATTATCGGAAGGTAGTTGATAATTGAATTACTTTGGGTCAGTAATTATTACAGCTCTGCACAAAAGACATAACTCTAGCTGTGCTATATTATTTCTTGCTCTCAAGTCATTTACCTGATATGTCAAATACTCTGCAGTCTCTACAGCCACTTTTATTACAAATTTCAACAGTTTTTTCCATATATAATCTCACCCTACTTAAGGGACTTTGAAGTGTAAGTCGAAAATCTGTTGGTTTTTTACCTAAAATAAGAGAAATCTTAAAAGCCCTAAGGGTATTCTTAGTGTTAATTTTTTTATTTTTATACTACTTTTCAAAGCAAAGAGGGACAAAAATGAAGTTTAAATATGTAAGGTCCTTATGCAACAGTGGTTTATTCACTTTTAATTACCTAATGTCAGTTCTTGTATTCGCTTTTTCAGCTGTTCAATTTCTGCCTGCAACACAAGCTCTCGACTAATATACTTTGATATACTTTGTGTAGCGACATTCTTCTCCATCAATGCATTGTCCAATTGCTGTTTCATACTTTCTAATTCCATACTGTCCACTGCAATGAGCTTTTTTGCATAGATGAAGCGTAAATCTGATCGTTTTACTACCTTTTTGCAGGTGGGGCAATTTTTTTTCGACTGGGAATCTAGCCATCTCAGAATACATTTGTGCCTAAACAATAAAGTTTTAATAGTAAAAAGTAATATACTTATAAAGATTGCAGTAGAAGTTATAATCAATAGGACCAAAAATTGTCAATTACCCAAAAAGATGTCCACACTTCAAAGCACATATTCGATGAAGTCCACAGTTTGTCCAAGCCTCCAGGCAAATAGGGCATGTACTTCCATCATCATCCTCATAAGGAGAGGGGACTGATTGACTAGATCCCTGTGAAGCATTTTCTTCATGATGTGATTCACCATCTTCATCTTTTTGATCATTGTCTGTTTCATTTGCTGCCTCTACTTCCATTTCATCTAAAAAAAAATAAATTATTGGATTTTATTTATTTACTAACAGGTAACCCATTTTTACAAAAAAAATACATGAATGCAATTCATTCAACTAATGCTAAAGCTGCTACTACTTAATTATATTATTCCTTATACTAATATATTAAAATTATATTAATTAATAAAACATTGACATTAGTAATTCAAGGCCAATAAATCAAATAACCACAAGCTAAAAGATAGGAGATAAATACTTAATGGTTTTTTCAAAAATGATATTAGTGATGAAATGTGGACAACAGGAAATTTCTCAACGGACCTTCCATTTTACGTTAATAATGTTTCTTAAACAAGAGCAGGATTTTACACAAATTTAATTTCTGTTATTATTACTTATTTGTTGAAATGTTTGTGTTCAATAATCAAATGCACCCATAGATAAAATCACTATTTACATTTTCCTAACCTATGTTTATTGGTTTTTTTTTTCGGGTCAGAAGCGATTAATTATCAAACAACAATCCGTTAATATTGACATTTCACGTTGACGTCATATCTAATCCGCCATATTGCCAGAGGGGCAGAAAAAGTTCAATTGCAGTGTAAATTCTCGTCTTCAAATTGAATATTAAAATACCTGCATTTTGTTCAGTTGTGGATTTTGCAATGTGGTTGCAACGGATCAAGTCTATTTTTTTAGAATCACGGCACCTTAAAGATCGAGGAAATTATTTAAAACTCTTACCGATCTTATCAAAACAATCAAATTTATGATTAGGTTTAGAATTAACGTGCAATTTTTGGATTAATGCGTTAGTGGAAATACCTGCTTTGTTGAAATATTTGAGGTTAAGTTTATTAATACAATCTTTTAGTGTCCATTTTTAAATCCCCATGAATTATGGAAGTTCTTACAAATCTGTCCGTGTTTAGAGATGTGCTTAGGGATATGTTTTGAATCACTTGCAATCTTTTTGTTTGATTTGGGTGATAGATAGTCCATGTGGGGCAGCCGTATATTAGAATAGGGCGAATATAAAATTTAAAAAGCATAATTTTGAGTATTATTTACTTTGCTTTTCATTCCTAGCAATAATCAATCAAAATGTTGCTTTGAGGCGCGCTTATATAGACTTTAGAAAAGGATGGAACGATCTAGAAAATTCTAGAATGATCCAACTACTACAGGGTGAAAAGAATAAACTCTACAGAACATTCGATAAGAATTTTTGACACTATCCTAGTTGTTACATAGATAAATATTAAGGTAAGTCTACTTTACTAAAATAATAAATAAACTCACCTAAAACAAATATATAACTAAAGCTAAATTCGCAACAATATGTAAAAAAAGCCGTCGCCCGAGCCGAGATTCGAACACACAATCTTTGTAGTCCTACTCGGACATCCTACCACTAAACAACAAAATTTTAACCCGCTTTGATTATACTCTGCCGAAATAAATATATAAAACATAGAAAACGGACCGTGACCCAATCGGGGACTTTGATTAGCAGTTCTCCCTCGATTAATCAAAAATGAATATGGCACTACATGAAACGGTTAGCTTAAATATAATTTGGTTGATTTATTATAGATCTAATTATTTACTTCAACCCAAAAATAGGCTTAACCAAAACGCAGTCTAAAATATATATATATATATATATATATATATATAGTTGGCGCATTACCTTTCTGGATGACGTCATTTTTGGTTATTTTTGTTTGATTTATGTTAACTGACAGTGACAAAAACATTTTGAAAAAACTCATTGTCGTTTCTTTACAACAGTCAATGCCGGTTTTGGTTATGTGTCTTTCAGAATATATTGGTCAAAATTGACATTGATTTGTTGTGATTCTTTTTAAACTTTTGCAAGATGCCGCGAAGATATAATCAGCAATCACAGCTAATAGTTTTGAATATCTTGGCTTTTTTTCAATTGGAAAAAGAGCAAGCTAAAAATGGAATCCTTCCGCAAACTGATAATATAATTGAACGAGCTTCAAATGCAACAAAACTTAGCCATACAACAATCATAAATATTAAGAAAAGAGGAATAACGAGCGATGAATCCTTTACCTCCAGAATGTCTCAAAAGCAAAAAGAGGTAAAAACAAAAATTACAGATTACTTAAAGAACAAAATAAGAGATACGATCTACTGCATGTATGCGAAAAATGAATATGTTACAATGCAGACTGCTTAAAAAACTAAAAGAGATAAATGAATATTTTAATTTTTCCATCACCTCGCTAAGAAAATACGTAAAAAGTATTGGTTTTAAGTGGAAGAAATCAAATAATAGAAAATACCTGATGGATTTGCCCCACATCGTCCACAAGAGAATCAATTTCTTGAGGGAATATGTCAAAAATCAAAATCTAGGACAAGATGCTTATACCACCGTATTTATTGATGAGACTTGGATTTTTAGTAAAGGTTCGTTTAGAAACAGCTGGCAGGATAACACTATGTCTACAAGTTCTAAAAAAGCTAGTGAAGGTCATCGATATATTGTAGTTCACGCTGGATCAAAGGAAGGATTTATTAAGGGGGCCAGTTTAATATTTAAAAGTGGACTAAAAAGCGGAGATTATCATGACAATATGAACAAGCAAAATTTTGAAAATTGGTTTAAAAATCAGCTGGTACCAAATCTTCCTCCAAAAAGTTTGATAGTGATGGACAACGCAAGCTATCATTCCGGCCTTTTAGAGGATATTCCAAGAAAATCATGGACAAAGCAGATTGATTGGATGGTTAAAAGAAAAGAACATTGACTTCCCAGAGAGGGCCATGAAGGATGAAATATGGAGCATTGTAGAAAAAAATTGTAACATTGAAAAAACATTCTACCTTGACGAATATGTGAAACCTTTGGGCCACAAAATACTAAGACTTCCTCCATACCATTGTCAATTTAATGCTATTGAAATGGTATGGTCTGAGTGTAAGAGGAAATACGACCAATACATTGCTAGTCTGAAGGGGACACCATCGGAAGTTTTGGCCATGTGGGAAAAAGCGATAAATGAAGTATCTTCAGAGCATTGGAAAAATTATGTCAGCCACACAGAAAGGGTAATCCAAGAAGCTTGGAAGACAATACAGATATGTGATGCTTCAGACATTGCACCACTTGTAATTAGTACCGACGAAGACAGCAGTGACGATGAAGAATTTAGTTCTGATTCTGAAGACAGTGAAGGGGAGTAGTTTTTATTTTTAAAGTTAGTTATACATTAATTTCTCTCTTTTAGTTTTTAAAGCAAAGTCTGCATTGTAACATATTCATTTTTAGCATACACGCAATAGATCATATCTCTTATTTTGTTCTTTAAGTAATCTGTGATTTTTGTTTTTACCTCTTTTTGTTTTTGAAACATTCTGGAGGTAAAGGATTCATCGTTCGTTATTCCCCTTTTCTTAATATTTTTTCAGTATTGTCTGTAATTGAGAATTAAAATAATTTTGATGAAAATGGGTAACTGGCGTCAATTTATTACATTGCAAACAAAGAATAAGACTAAGATGAAAGAATTTATATTAGTAAAGTCTTATTTGCAAAATAATTTTAGTTTTTGAAGTTATAATAGTTATTTTTGTATTAAGTGTGCAAAATGAGGGTTTTTTTATGGCAATGAGAGTGTTAATTTTTTGCCAGCCATTTTCGACAAGTTGCAGCGCTTTCTGTACAGAAAATGCCAATTTTAAATTCGCTTTAGCCAGTGCTGAACGCATCCCTTCTTCTTCTTCATTCCTGTTTAGCCTGTTACATAACAGGACTTATTGGCTTTGCTACGAGGCAGTCGCCACCCTCCGTCCGGGGCTCAGAGTCGTTAAATCGGCGACCCTCGAAGTCGACCCTGCACCTTGGTCCAGTTTGGAGGCGTTATCGGTAGGATATCCGGATGGCGAGCTCTAGGCTCCCGAATACCCCGAATCTTTCAAATACTTTAATAATTCCTCTTTAAATTTTTGAAATGCATCTAGGCTTCCACTAGGTGCCCCTTGAGAGTACTACTGATATCACGAGATGACCCTTTCTTTCAAGCTATCCCCTTACCCCTCCCACTCCCGCCACGTAGCGGCCGTTACGCTAATATTCTATGTAGAACTGCGGCAGACGAACGGGATAGAATGCAGGAACAACTAGGCCTCACACGTTCACAGCGTATGCTCCCTTTCTAGCGGGGTCGTAAGTTTCCACCTGAGCGGTTGAGTCTCCCGTTTCCCCCCGAAATAAAGCAGCAAAACCGAACACGTGGCACCACTTATGTTAACAACACAGAGGTCTGCATTCGACGAGACGAACCGGAAGACTGGAACGCATCCCTCCTATCTACATCACTGCATACGTTTAGGTTAGGAATCATCGCTGAAATATAAATAATATAAGAAATACGTTATTTGAAACCAGCGTGACGTCATTCCAGAAAGGTAATGCGCCAACTATATATATATATATATATATATATATATATATATATATATATATATATATATATATATGTGTTTTCAGTCCGGGTGTACATCCGTTCACTACTGCCGTTCTGAAAAGAACAGTTTTGCAGACGTTTCGCCAAAATCACATTTGGCATTTTCGAAGCTTTCTGAGACTGAAGTGTTGGTGACTGCGACGCTTCCTTTTATACCCCCACTCGGGGCCGAAGGTTATATCTGCGCAGGCGTTGGTCGTTATTTATGTTTTCCGGATGGTGCTGTTGTTGTTGCGCTAATTGCGCTTGAGTTTTTGCGATTTTATATTTGTCGATTATTGTCTTCCATACTGTTGGTAGTTTTAATGATTCGTCCCTTTTATTCAAATTACCTTGTTTTTCAATTTCTATGGCTTCTCGGATTATTCTGGTCTTATAATGTTCTATATTGGCAATCTCCCTACACCCATCGAAATTTATTTTATGGCCGGTTTCCTGATGATGTAGGAATAAAGCTGAGGTTGTTTGTTTATTTCTGATGCTGAGTTTATGCTCTTCCACTCTTGCTGATATTCGCCTGTTAGTTTGCCCTACGTACAACTTTTCACAGTCCTGGCACGGAATGCTGTACACTCCGTGGTTTTCCAGTTTGATTTTATCTTTTGGGTTTCCGAGTAGTTTACCTATAGTTGTTTGTGGCTTGTGTATTGTTTGTATGTTGTGTTTCCTCAGAATTCTTCCGATTTTGTCTGTTGTGCCTTTTACATATGGTAAGACTACTCGTTGCTTTCCCGGCTCATATTTTTTGTTGTTCGTTGTTCGGGAAACCTGTGCATTAATAGCTTTCTCTATGGTGCGATTTGTGTAGCCATTTTTCTTTAAAGCACTAGATACTACCTTACTACTACTCGGAAACCCAAAAGATAAAATCAAACTGGAAAACCACGGAGTGTACAGCATTCCGTGCCAGGACTGTGAAAAGTTGTACGTAGGGCAAACTAACAGGCGAATATCAGCAAGAGTGGAAGAACATAAACTCAGCATCAGAAATAAACAAACAACCTCAGCTTTATTCCTACATCATCAGGAAACCGGCCATAAAATAAATTTCGATGGGTGTAGGGAGATTGCCAATATAGAACATTATAAGACCAGAATAATCCGAGAAGCCATAGAAATTGAAAAACAAGATGATTTGAATAAAAGGGACGAATCATTAAAACTACCAACAGTATGGAAGACAATAATCGACAAATCTAAAATCGCAAAAACTCAAGCGCAATTAGCGCAACAACAACAGCACCATCCGGAAAACATAAATAACGACCAACGCCTGCGCAGATATAACCTTCGGCCCCGAGTAGGGGTATAAAAGGAAGCGTCGCAGTCACCAACACTTCAGTCTCTATTCGGACGCGAGAAAGAAAGCTTCGAAAATGCCAAATGTGATTTTGGCGAAACGTCAGCAAAACTGTTCTTTTCAGATCGACAGTAGTGAACGGATGTACACCCGGAATGAAAACACATTGTATTTTTCCATCCGTGAAGGAGTAAACATAAATACTATACACCTCTACGGGGAGGAGATTTTCAAGACAATCAAGATGTATGAAAAACTGAGAGGTAAGAAAATTAATCTTTTATGTGATCTAACCTTTCAAATTAAGTGTCGTGACAGCGATTTACTTCCTACTTTTACACGGTTGTCTTATCATACTAAAACTAGAAAAACTAACACCATACTTCAAAATGCTAGTAAGGCGTTATTAAAAGAACAAATCCATCAAACTAGAAAACAACTAGCCGAGACAGAAAAAGAACTTTTAAAGTTACACCCTAAACTAAGTAATATCATTCACCCTTTATTGTGAAATCGCATAGAAACTTTGGCTTTTTGGCGAACAGAATCAAATAAGAATATTAAGACAGATAAACTTTCGAAAAAGTATGACAATCTTCTACGAAAGTCGAGTCACCCACAAAAATCATCAGTAGACGTCGATAAATTAGTACATAATATATCATCCTACAGTCTCTCAGAAAGTGAAAAATCCGTACTGAGTAAGGGTTTTAATTTTGCGATATCTCCTAAGGAAATCCCGAAAGAAGAAATAATAGCTGGAATGGAAGTTGTCCTTGACTCCTCTGAAGAAACAAAAGCAGAGGAGATTCGACAAGAGGTGGCAAGAATTTTAAGAACAAGCAAAACACCAAAACAAAACCTAAATGCCACTGAACAAAGGGCCCTAATAAACCTTCGAAAAAATAAAGACATCACAATCCTTCCAGCAGATAAAGGAAACGCAACTGTGGTTATGAATACTCAAGATTACGTACAAAAAATGCAGGGTATCCTACAAGACAATTGTTATAGGCCTGTTCCAAGGGACCTGACAACGTACCTAGAAAAAACAACTAAAAATAAAATAAAAAGTTCACCAATAAACCCCGAAATTCAACAAAAAATCATACCACGGGAAAAGTCGAGCAGATGTCCTAAACTCTATGGTTTACCAAAAATACACAAACCAGGGGCGCCTATCAGACCTATTGTTAGTGCTGTTAATTCGCCGGTACAAAAACTGGAGAAATACCTTTCTGAAATTATGCAACCAACTGTAGAAAAAGCTGATTCATTTGTAAAAAACTCGGAGCATTTCACACGAATTATACGAGATATCGTCCTTGAAAAAAAAACAATATCATAGCAAGCCTAGATGTCAAATCGTTATATCCCAGTATTCCAATCGACGAAGCATAGCACAAGATTGCTATGAACGAGGATTTCCAGGCACATATAATAGAACTCTCGGAGCATTGCCTCAAAAATACTTATTTTTCTTTCAACGGGCAAATGTATAAACAAATGGATGGTGCTCCAATGGGGTCCTCGCTATCACCAGTAGTCGCGAATTTATTTATGATATACTTTGAGAAAGAAGCTCTTGAGAAAGCAAGTTTAAAACCCAAATTACGGATTCGTTATGTGGATGACATATTTATTATATGGCAACATGGTCATGCAGAGCTCGAAAAATTTCTGACTCACGTAAATTCAATCCACCCCAGAATACAATTTACTCTAGAGCTAGAGGAAAACAACAAACTACCATTTTCAGATGTTTTGGTCACAAAACTACATAACGGACATTTCGAATACACCGTGTATAGAAAACCAACACATACAGACAGATATTTAAATGCAAAATCACATCATCACCCAGCACAAATTCAAGCTGTGGCAAATACTCTAATATCTAGATCCGTCCGATTAACAACAACAACAACTCTAGGAGCATTGCCTTAAAAATACTAATTTTTCATTCAACGGGCAAATGTATAAACAAATGATACAGATATTTAAATGCAAAATCACATCATCACCCAGCACAAATTCAAGCTGTGGCAAATACCCTAATATCCAGATCCGTCCGATTAACTGAAACACAGACGAGACAAAACGAACTTAAGGTAGTATCTAGTGCTTTAAAGAAAAATGGCTACACAAATCGCACCATAGAGAAAGCTATTAATGCACAGGTTTCCCGAACAACGAACAACAAAAAATATGAGCCGGAAAAGCAACGAGTAGTCTTACCATATGTAAAAGGCACAACAGACAAAATCGGAAGAATTCTGAGGAAACACAACATACAAACAATACACAAGCCACAAACAACTACAGGTAAACTACTCGGAAACCCAAAAGATAAAATCAAACTGGAAAACCACGGAGTGTACAGCATTCCGTGCCAGGACTGTGAAAAGTTGTATGTAGGGCAAACTAACAGGCGAATATCAGCAAGAGTGGAAGAGCATAAACTCAGCATCAGAAATAAACAAACAACCTCAGCTTTATTCCTACATCATCAGGAAACCGACCATAAAATAAATTTCGATGGGTGTAGGGAGATTGCCAATATAGAACATTATAAGACCAGAATAATCCGAGAAGCCATAGAAATTGAAAAACAAGGTGATTTGAATAAAAGGGACGAATCATTAAAACTACCAACAGTATGGAAGACAATAATTGACAAATCTAAAACCGCAAAAACTCAAGCGCAATTAGCGCAACAACAACAGCACCATCCGGAAAACATAAATAACGACCAACGCCTGCCCACATATAACCTTCGGCCCCGAGTGGGGGTATAAAAGGAAGCGTCGCAGTCACCAACACTTCAGTCTCTATTCGGACGCGAGAAAGAAAGCTTCGAAAATGCCAAATGTGATTTTGGCGAAACGTCAGCAAAACTATTCTTTTCAGAACGACAGTAGTGAACGGATGTACACCCGGAATGAAAACACATTGTATTTTTCCATCCGTGAAGGAGTAAAAATCATATATATATATATATATATATATATATATATATATATATATATATATATATATATACGTTGTCCCCAACGAACATAAACAAGACGTAGTTAATATACTACCGTCGAAAATGGAGTCTAAACTAGAAAAACTCACATCAAAAATGTAACGAATTTTATATATGGTTTATACTCCCATATTTTCAAAAGCGGTTAATTGGTTAGTAAATCCATGACTGTAGCGCCGCTACAATATATAGGTTTATTTCGGCTAAACATAAACGTTGTTTGAAAAAGTTACAAACCATTGTATAAGATAACTTCTTCAAACAATTGAATAAACAAAAATCTTTGAAGTTTTCGTGAGACATTGGATTAGCTCAGTGGTTTCGGATTAGCAATGCGTAGTTTTTATTTAACGAAATGTATAATAATTAATAAAATAGCGACTTAGATTGGGTGAAGTTTGCTGTAAAGAAAGCGCCCTAACAAAAGTCCGAGTCTATATTAAAACGAGGATTTTTTAAATAAAAAGTTTAACGGATTTCCTATTCATTTAAGCTCCTATATTTTTAATTATTCAGTGTTATTACCAATTTAAGCAAATCGCCGCAAGTGGTGCCACACACGCAGATTGCGGTCTGGGAATTAACGGCATTTGCCCGGTTGCAATTCTCTGGTCATTCCGGCAGGGTTGCCAGCGTAGTAAATTTTCTACTAAATCTGTTATACTGACATCATCTTTATCTAGTGCACATATATTTGGTCTAGTAGATAGTAGAAAATCTAGTAGAAACGAAAAGTGAACAAGAGCAAATATTTTTTAGACGTATACTACATTTGTAAGATAATTAGGCCCGCTCTTTTCACTGTCTCCATTTTCCACTAATGGTATATAATTAGATAGGCTATCGAGACGTTAAGCGCCATCGTATGGCAATCATTTAAATTTACTACTCGTTAATTTTGACATTTGTCAGTTTTTTTTATAGGCGGGATTTCAGATTAGGGATGCACGATCCGCAAGTATCGATATTTCAGATCGATCTGGAACGATGATTATTTTATTTTTTAGTTTTTTGTCTAAATGAGTTTTTACGATAGGTACTAGTTAACTCCGTTCACAGTTTATTTGAAGCTATTTTGTTTCAATTTGCTAATGTGTCATACTATTTAAATAAGTTATTAATTGACCCTATAACTTATTATGTTGTGTGCGTTTCGTGATGAGATGTTTGAGATAATAAAGGCAATGAATTTCGTTACATTTGACCATTGTTTCCAAAATTATATTCGTTTTGTACAGAGGAATCTTGTTTTATACTAAATTTTGTTGTATTATAATTAAGTAGATTTTTTAGTAGAATTAAATACTTATTTTTCTAATCTAGTAGATTTTTAGTAGAATTTGTGATCCCGTTTAGTAATTTGATTTTTGAGGTGTTGACAGTTGGCAACCGGAACCCTGAATTCGGCCTTCATTAATGGATCCGGCCAATTTGGCAGTAAAATTAATTTCTTACAAAAAAAAGAAAGAATAAAGCTAAGCAGACAAGCGTGCCCGCGCACAAACCATGAAAGCAAGATAGATTTGTTTGGGATGACTGTTTCAGCTCTTTTAAAATGGTTAAAATATATTTCAATAGATTTTAATGGGAATGGGTATTTATCAAATTAGTTATCGATGCTATGTACCGATAAGACCCAGGACTTTTTTTGTTTTTCTTTCGATTCATTTGGAAGGCGTACATTTATTAAATCGGTTGGATATTTACCAAGGAAATATTATATGAAAAATGTTTTTAATTTAGATGGCGCCATATATTAAATACAGCACAAACACAACAACGGCGCCATCTACAAAGTAATAAGAAAACCTCAATAATTTTATTGGATATTTTATTACAGTTTGCAACAATCTTAAATAAAAAATATATAGGTTAACTCAAAGTGCGTTTTCTAATGATAATTTATTTATATAGGATGACGCCAAAACGCGGTATGAGATACCCACTTTTTTAATAGGACATCCTATATATCATAATATATTTAGATCTAACAATTAATTGTAAGCATTTACCAAAATTCAACTGTTTTCTAGATATTAACTTTTAAAAACTAAAAATTTTAGATTTAGAAAAACTGTAAAAACTAAAAGACTTGACTTAAGAGAAAAACTAAATGCATATTTATCTTAATTCTGTATGATCTATCCCTTGGTATTAATATTCCCTCTTATCAAAGCATATCTTATATATATATATATATATATATATATATATATATATATATATATATATATGTATAGCATAGAAAACCAATATAGAAATGTACAAGCCCTTCAGATTTTACCGTGCCTATCTCAAAATCAAAAGTTCAAATTTTTAAGCTTGAATGCACATAAACAATTGACTTTTGGAGCAGAATTTATTTTATAAGAAATGTTAGAGATATAATATTTGTAAAACCGGAATATTTTGTACAGGGTTATTCATTATATTTTGACGTCCATTTAGCCTCGGCCTTTACTTTGGGAAAATCAAAAATTCGAATTTTAAAACTTGAATGCACATAAAGTATTGACTTTTGGGATAGAATTTGCTTTAGTAGAAATGTTGAGCTCTGATCTGATATGAGTTTGGTTAATTTTGGTGCTTTGATGGAAGCCTAGGTATCTGTATGTCTCTTCTTTGAGCATGTTATCTATAGTTTCATAGCTCGTCTGATGTAGATCTCTTCTGTTTCGATGTGCTCTTTTTGTGTTCTCAGGTTGATTTTAGTTTTCCACGTACCCACGATTTGCGTAAGAAATTACTTGATGTTTTTATTGACTTTATATAATTCTAGCACTCTGGTTAGCCAACTGTGGGGTATCGAATCAAAGGCTCTTTTATAATCTACGTAACCAGTATGAAGGTTTCTACAATTTTTCCTGGTTAGCGGCTCCTTGCATCCTCGGCTGTTTTTCCTGCACGCTTTTTGCTCTTCAGTTAGAATGCTTTTGTGTGCTAGACGTTGTTCTATTTTCCTGGCAATTGTGGTTGTGATGATCTTATATAGGGTTGGAAAGCACGTAATACGTCGGTAATTTAACGGGTTCTTAGTGTCTGAGTTTTTGGGTTTATGTATGTTATTCCTCGGGTGAGAAAACTGGGGAGTGTGCCAGGTTTTAAAATAATTTCATTAATTTGGTGAGTGAGAGCTTCATGTGTGATGGTAAACTGTTTGTAGCAGAAGTTATGAATGTTATCTATTCCAGGACATCCCCAGCTATGCGTGTATTTGATTGTTTCTGCAACTTCTTGTGTTGTCATTGCAAAGTCCTTTTGCTCCTCCAAGCACTTGTGTCTGTCTTCTTTCGCCTTAATCCATGAAGCGTTATTATTATTTTGTTTGATGTTGTATAAAAAACGAAAAAAACATTTATCGTTTGTTGTGTGATACGTTTTGAACTTTTATGGTTGTCTCTGAAAATTAGCGAATTTTAAAATTTTTAATATTTTTGTGAAAATTAAGTCATATCTTGAGAAATATTAATCCCTCGTCAATAATAATGTCTTTAATCAATTTCTCAGCTCAAAAAACCTATAAAACCACATATTATCATAGAATGTTGCAAAGAAATTTCTCCGTCAAAATTTTACCTAAAAAATCCATACATTTACATGCAAAATTTTCGAACTTTTTTTTGGTAAATCGATTTTGCTAAAACTTCGTTTACGTACTTATTTGATGCCATAAAAAACGAAAAAAACATTTATTTTATCCTAGGATGTATGGTTGTACTTTTATGACTCTCTGAAAATTAGTGAATTTTAAAATTTTTAATATTTTTGTGAAAATTTAGTCATATCTTGAGAAATATTAATCCCTCGTCAATAATAATGTTTTTAATCAATTTCTCAGCTCAAAAAACCTATAAAACCACA
The DNA here is from genome assembly GCA_030620095.1 of Kuschelorhynchus macadamiae. NCBI lineage: Eukaryota > Metazoa > Arthropoda > Insecta > Coleoptera > Curculionidae > Kuschelorhynchus > Kuschelorhynchus macadamiae. Next base: position 11,738 of record JAUTXW010005370.1, on the reverse strand, counting down.
TATTATCATAGCATGTTGCAAAGAAATTTCTCCGTCAAAATTTTACCTAAAAAATCCATACATTTACATGCAAAATTTTCGAACTTTTTTTTGGAAAATCGATTTTGCTAAAACTTCGTTTACGTACTTATTTGATGCCATAAAAAACGAAAAAAATATCTATTTTGTCCTAGGATGTATGGTTGAACTTTTATGGCTCTCTGAAAATTAGCGAATTTTAAAATTTGTAATATTTTTGTGAAAATTTAGTCATATCTTGAGAAATATTAATCCCTCGTCAATAATAATGTTTTTAATCAATTTCTCAGCTCAAAAAACCTATAAAACCACATATTATCATAGCATGTTGCAAAGAAATTTCTCCGTCAAAATTTTACCTAAAAAATCCATACATTTACATGCAAAATTTTCGAACTTTTTTTTGGAAAATCGATTTTGCTAAAACTTCGTTTACGTACTTATTTGATGCCATAAAAAACGAAAAAAACATTTATTTTGTCCTAGGATGTATGGTTGAACTTTTATGGCTCTCTGAAAATTAGCGAATTTTAAAATTTTTAATATTTTTGTGAAAATTTAGTCATATCTTGAGAAATATTAATCCCTCGTCAATAATAATGTTTTTAATCAATTTCTCAGCTCAAAAAACCTATAAAACCACATATTATCATAGCATGTTGCAAAGAAATTTCTCCGTCAAAATTTTACCTAAAAAATCCATACATTTACATGCAAAATTTTCGAACTTTTTTTTGGAAAATCGATTTTGCTAAAACTTCGTTTACGTACTTATTTGATGCCATAAAAAACGAAAAAAACATTTATTTGGTCCTAGGATGTATGGTTGAACTTTTATGGCTCTCTGAAAATTAGCGAATTTTAAAATTTTTAATATTTTTGTGAAAATTTAGTCATATCTTGAGAAATATTAATCCCTCGTCAATAATAATGTGTTTAATGAATTTCTCAGCTCAAAAAACCTATAAAACCACATATTATCATAGCATGTTGCAAAGAAATTTCTCCGTCAAAATTTTACCTAAAAAATCCATACATTTACATGCAAAATTTTCGAACTTTTTTTTGGAAAATCGATTTTGCTAAAACTTCGTTTACGTACTTATTTGATGCCATAAAAAACAAAAAAACATTTATTTTGTCCTTAGATGTATGGTTGAACTTTTATGGCTCTCTGAAAATTAGCGAATTTTAAAATTTTTAATATTTTTGTGAAAATTTAGTCATATCTTGAGAAATATTAATCCCTCGTCAATAATAATGTTTTTAATCAATTTCTCAGCTCAAAAAACCTATAAAACCACATATTATCATAGCATGTTGCAAAGAAATTTCTCCGTCAAAATTTTACCTAAAAAATCCATACATTTACATGCAAAATTTTCGAACTTTTTTTTGGAAAATCGATTTTGCTAAAACTTCGTTTACGTACTTATTTGATGCCATAAAAAACGAAAAAAACATTTATTTTGTCCTAGGATGTATGGTTGAACTTTTATGGCTCTCTGAAAATTAGCGAATTTTAAAATTTTTAATATTTTTGTGAAAATTTAGTCATATCTTGAGAAATATTAATCCCTCGTCAATAATAATGTTTTTAATCAATTTCTCAGCTCAAAAAACCTATAAAACCACATATTATCATAGCATGTTGCAAAGAAATTTCTCCGTCAAAATTTTACCTAAAAAATCCATACATTTACATGCAAAATTTTCGAACTTTTTTTTGGAAAATCGATTTTGCTAAAACTTCGTTTACGTACTTATTTGATGCCATAAAAAACGAAAAAAACATTTATTTAGTCCTAGGATGTATGGTTGAACTTTTATGGCTCTCTGAAAATTAGCGAATTTTAAAATTTTTAATATTTTTGTGAAAATTTAGTCATATCTTGAGAAATATTAATCCCTCGTCAATAATAATGTTTTTAATCAATTTCTCAGCTCAAAAAACCTATAAAACCACATATTATCATAGCATGTTGCAAAGAAATTTCTCCGTCAAAATTTTACCTAAAAAATCCATACATTTACATGCAAAATTTTCGAACTTTTTTTTGGAAAATCGATTTTGCTAAAACTTCGTTTACGTACTTATTTGATGCCATAAAAAACGAAAAAAACATTTATTTTGTCCTACAATGTATGGCTGAACTTTTATGGCTCTCTGAAAATTAGCGAATTTTAAAATTTTTAATATTTTTGTGAAAATTTATTCATATCTTGAGAAATATTAATCCCTCGTCAAAAATAATGTTTTTAATCAATTTTTCAGCTCAAAAAACCTATAAAACCACATATTATCATAGCATGTTGCAAAGAAATTTCTCCGTCAAAATTTTACCTAAAAAATCCATACATTTACATGCAAAATTTTCGAACTTTTTTTTGGAAAATCGATTTTGCTAAAACTTCGTTTACGTACTTATTTGATGCCATAAAAAACGAAAAAAACATTTATTTTGTCCTAGGATGTATGGTTGAACTTTTATGGCTCTCTGAAAATTAGCGAATTTTAAAATTTTTAATATTTTTGTGAAAATTTAGTCATATCTTGAGAAATATTAATCCCTCGTCAATAATAATGTGTTTAATGAATTTCTCAGCTCAAAAAACCTATAAAACCACATATTATCATAGCATGTTGCAAAGAAATTTCTCCGTCAAAATTTTACTTAAAAAATCCATACATTTACATGCAAAATTTTCGAACTTTTTTTTGGTAAATCGATTTTGCTAAAACTTCGTTTACGTACTTATTTGATGCCATAAAAAACGAAAAAAACATTTATTTTGTCCTAGGATGTATGGTTGAACATTTATGGCTCTCTGAAAATTAGCGAATTTTAAAATTTTTAATATTTTTGTGAAAATTAAGTCATATCTTGAGAAATATTAATCTCTCGTCAATAATAATGTTTTTAATCAATTTCTCAGCTCAAAAAACCTATAAAACCACATATTATCATAGCATGTTGCAAAGAAATTTCTCCGTCAAAATTTTACCTAAAAAATCCATACATTTACATGCAAAATTTTCGAACTTTTTTTTGGAAAATCGATTTTGCTAAAACTTCGTTTACGTACTTATTTGATGCCATAAAAAACGAAAAAAACATTTATTTTGTCCTATTATGTTTAATTGAACATTATGGCTCTCTGAAAATTAGCGAATTTTAAAATTTTTAATATTTTTGTGAAAATTTAGTCATATCTTGAGAAATATTAATCCCTCGTCAATAATAATGTTTTTAATCAATTTCTCAGCTCAAAAAACCTATAAAACCACATATTATCATAGCATGTTGCAAAGAAATTTCTCCGTCAAAATTTTACCTAAAAAATCCATACATTTACATGCAAAATTTTCGAACTTTTTTTTGGAAAATCGATTTTGCTAAAACTTCGCTTACGTACTTATTTGATGCCATAAAAAACGAAAAAACTTTTATTTTGTCCTAGGATTTATGGTTGAACTTTTATGGCTCTCTGAAAATTAGCGAATTTTAAAATTTTTAATATTTTTGTGAAAATTTAGTCATATCTTGAGAAATATTAATCCCTCGTCAATAATAATGTTTTTAATCAATTTCTCAGCTCAAAAAACCTATAAAACCACATATTATCATAGCATGTTGCAAAGAAATTTCTCCGTCAAAATTTTACCTAAAAAATCCATACATTTACATGCAAAATTTTCGAACTTTTTTTTGGAAAATCGATTTTGCTAAAACTTCGTTTACGTACTTATTTGATGCCATAAAAAACGAAAAAAACATTTATTTTGTCCTAAGATGTATGGTTGAACTTTTATGGCTCTCTGAAAATTAGCGAATTTTAAAATTTTTAATATTTTTGTGAAAATTTAGTCATATCTTGAGAAATATTAATCCCTCGTCAATAATAATGTTTTTAATCAATTTCTCAGCTCAAAAAACCTATAAAACCACATATTATCATAGCATGTTGCAAAGAAATTTCTCCGTCAAAATTTTACCTAAAAAATCCATACATTTACATGCAAAATTTTCGAACTTTTTTTTGGAAAATCGATTTTGCTAAAACTTCGTTTACGTACTTATTTGATGCCATAAAAAACGAAAAAAACATTTATTTTGTCCTAGGATGTATGGTTGAACTTTTATGGCTCTCTGAAAATTAGCGAATTTTAAAATTTTTAATATTTTTGTGAAAATTTAGTCATATCTTGAGAAATATTAATCCCTCGTCAATAATAATGTTTTTAATCAATTTCTCAGCTCAAAAAACCTATAAAACCACATATTATCATAGCATGTTGCAAAGAAATTTCTCCGTCAAAATTTTACCTAAAAAATCCATACATTTACATGCAAAATTTTCGAACTTTTTTTTGGAAAATCGATTTTGCTAAAACTTCGTTTACGTACTTATTTGATGCCATAAAAAACGAAAAAAACATTTATTTTGTCCTAGGATGTATGGTTGAACTTTTATGGCTCTCTGAAAATTAGCGAATTTTAAAATTTTTAATATTTTTGTGAAAATTTAGTCATATCTTGAGAAATATTAATCCCTCGTCAATAATAATGTTTTTAATCAATTTCTCAGCTCAAAAAACCTATAAAACCACATATTATCATAGCATGTTGCAAAGAAATTTCTCCGTCAAATTGTTACCTAAAAAATCCATACATTTACATGCAAAATTTTCGAACTTTTTTTTGGAAAATCGATTTTGCTAAAACTTCGTTTACGTACTTATTTGATGCCATAAAAAACGAAAAAAACATTTATTTTGTCCTAGGATGTATGGTTGAACTTTTATGGCTCTCTGAAAATTAGCGAATTTTAAAATTTTTAATATTTTTGTGAAAATTTAGTCATATCTTGAGAAATATTAATCCCTCGTCAATAATAATGTTTTTAATCAATTTCTCAGCTCAAAAAACCTATAAAACCACATATTATCATAGCATGTTGCAAAGAAATTTCTCCGTCAAAATTTTACCTAAAAAATCCATACATTTACATGCAAAATTTTCGAACTTTTTTTTGGAAAATCGATTTTGCTAAAACTTCGTTTACGTACTTATTTGATGCCATAAAAAACGAAAAAAACATTTATTTTGTCCTAGGATGTATGGTTGAACATCTATGGCTCTCTGAAAATTAGCGAATTTTAAAATTTTTAATATTTTTGTGAAAATTTAGTCATATCTTGAGAAATATTAATCCCTCGTCAATAATAATGTTTTTAATCAATTTCTCAGCTCAAAAAACCTATAAAACCACATATTATCATAGCATGTTGCAAAGAAATTTCTCCGTCAAAATTTTACCTAAAAAATCCATACATTTACATGCAAAATTTTCGAACTTTTTTTTGGAAAATCGATTTTGCTAAAACTTCGTTTACGTACTTATTTGATGCCATAAAAAACGAAAAAAACATTTATTATTTTGTCCTAGGATGTATGGTTGAACTTTTATGGCTCTCTGAAAATTAGCGAATTTTAAAATTTTTAATATTTTTGTGAAAATTTAGTCATATCTTGAGAAATATTAATCCCTCGTCAATAATAATGTTTTTAATCAATTTCTCAGCTCAAAAAACCTATAAAACCACATATTATCATAGCATGTTGCAAAGAAATTTCTCCGTCAAAATTTTACCTAAAAAATCCATACATTTACATGCAAAATTTTCGAACTTTTTTTTGGAAAATCGATTTTGCTAAAACTTCGTTTACGTACTTATTTGATGCCATAAAAAACGAAAAAAACATTTATTTTGTCCTAGGATGTATGGTTGAACTTTTATGGCTCTCTGAAAATTAGCGAATTTTAAAATTTTTAATATTTTTGTGAAAATTTAGTCATATCTTGAGAAATATTAATCCCTCGTCAATAATAATGTTTTTAATCAATTTCTCAGCTCAAAAAACCTATAAAACCACATATTATCATAGCATGTTGCAAAGAAATTTCTCCGTCAAAATTTTACCTAAAAAATCCATACATTTACATGCAAAATTTTCGAACTTTTTTTTGGAAAATCGATTTTGCTAAAACTTCGTTTACGTACTTATTTGATGCCATAAAAAACGAAAAAAACATTTATTTTGTCCTAGGATGTATGGTTGAACTTTTATGACTCTCTGAAAATTAGCGAATTTTAAAATTTTTAATATTTTTGTGAAAATTAAGTCATATCTTGAGAAATATTAATCTCTCGTCAATAATAATGTTTTTAATCAATTTCTCAGCTCAAAAAACCTATAAAACCACATATTATCATAGCATGTTGCAAAGAAATTTCTCCGTCAAAATTTTACCTAAAAAATCCATACATTTACATGCAAAATTTTCGAACTTTTTTTTGGAAAATCGATTTTGCTAAAACTTCGTTTACGTACTTATTTGATGCCATAAAAAACGAAAAAAACATTTATTTTGTCCTAGGATGTATGGTTGAACTTTTATGGCTCTCTGAAAATTAGCGAATTTTAAAATTTTTAATATTTTTGTGAAAATTTAGTCATATCTTGAGAAATATTAATCCCTCGTCAATAATAATGTGTTTAATGAATTTCTCAGCTCAAAAAACCTATAAAACCACATATTATCATAGCATGTTGCAAAGAAATTTCTCCGTCAAAATTTTACCTAAAAATCCATACATTTACATGCAAAATTTTCGAACTTTTTATGGAGACTAGATTTTGCTAAAACTACGTTTACGTACTAATTTGATGCCATAGAAAACGAAAAAAACATTTATTTTGTCCTAGGATGTATGGTTGAACTTTTATGGCTCTCTGAAAATTAGAGAATTTTAAAATTGTAATATTTTTGTAAAAATTTAGTCATATCTTGAGAAATATTAATCCCTCGTCAATAATAATGTTTTTAATCAATTTCTCAGCTCAAAAAACCTATAAAACCACATATTATCATAGCATGTTGCAAAGAAATTTCTCCGTCAAAATTTTACCTAAAAAATCCATACATTTACATGCAAAATTTTCGAACTTTTTTTTGGAAAATCGATTTTGCTAAAACTTCGTTTACGTACTTATTTGATGCCATAAAAAACGAAAAAAACATTTATTTTGCCCTAGGATGTATGGTTGAACGTTTATGGCTCTCTGAAAATTAGCGAATTTAAAAATTTTTAATATTTTTGTGAAAATTTAGTCATATCTTGAGAAATATTAATCCCTCGTCAATAATAATGTTTTTAATCAATTTCTCAGCTCAAAAAACCTATAAAACCACATATTATCATAGCATGTTGCAAAGAAATTTCTCCGTCAAAATTTTACCTAAAAAATCCATACATTTACATGCAAAATTTTCGAACTTTTTTTTGGAAAATCGATTTTGCTAAAACTTCGTTTACGTACTTATTTGATGCCATAAAAAACGAAAAAAACATTTATTTTGTCCTAGGATGTATGGTTGAACTTTTATGGCTCTCTGAAAATTAGCGAATTTTAAAATTTTTAATATTTTTGTGAAAATTTAGTCATATCTTGAGAAATATTAATCCCTCGTCAATAATAATGTTTTTAATCAATTTCTCAGCTCAAAAAACCTATAAAACCACATATTATCATAGCATGTTGCAAAGAAATTTCTCCGTCAAAATTTTACCTAAAAAATCCATACATTTACATGCAAAATTTTCGAACTTTTTTTTGGAAAATCGATTTTGCTAAAACTTCGCTTACGTACTTATTTGATGCCATAAAAAACGAAAAAACTTTTATTTTGTCCTAGGATTTATGGTTGAACTTTTATGGCTCTCTGAAAATTAGCGAATTTTAAAATTTTTAATATTTTTGTGAAAATTTAGTCATATCTTGAGAAATATTAATCCCTCGTCAATAATAATGTTTTTAATCAATTTCTCAGCTCAAAAAACCTATAAAACCACATATTATCATAGCATGTTGCAAAGAAATTTCTCCGTCAAAATTTTACCTAAAAAATCCATACATTTACATGCAAAATTTTCGAACTTTTTTTTGGAAAATCGATTTTGCTAAAACTTCGTTTACGTACTTATTTGATGCCATAAAAAACGAAAAAAACATTTATTTTGTCCTAGGATGTATGGTTGAACTTTTATGGCTCTCTGAAAATTAGCGAATTTTAAAATTTTTTAATATTTTTGTGAAAATTTAAGTCATATCTTGAGAAATATTAATCCCTCGTCAATAATAATGTTTTTAATCAATTTCTCAGCTCAAAAAACCTATAAAACCACATATTATCATAGCATGTTGCAAAGAAATTTCTCCGTCAAAATTTTACCTAAAAAATCCATACATTTACATGCAAAATTTTCGAACTTTTTTTTGGAAAATCGATTTTGCTAAAACTTCGTTTACGTACTTATTTGATGCCATAAAAAACGAAAAAAACATTTATTTTGTCCAACAATGTATGAGTTGAACTTTTATGGCTCTCTGAAAATTAGCGAATTTTAAAATTTTTAATATTTTTGTGAAAATTTAGTCATATCTTGAGAAATATTAATCCCTCGTCAATAATAATGTTTTTAATCAATTTCTCAGCTCAAAAAACCTATAAAACCACATATTATCATAGCATGTTGCAAAGAAATTTCTCCGTCAAAATTTTACCTAAAAAATCCATACATTTACATGCAAAATTTTCGAACTTTTTTTTGGAAAATCGATTTTGCTAAAACTTCGTTTACGTACTTATTTGATGCCATAAAAAACGAAAAAAACATTTATTTTGTCCTAGGATGTATGGTTGAACTTTTATGGCTCTCTGAAAATTAGCGAATTTTAAAATTTTTAATATTTTTGTGAAAATTTAGTCATATCTTGAGAAATATTAATCCCTCGTCAATAATAATGTTTTTAATCAATTTCTCAGCTCAAAAAACCTATAAAACCACATATTATCATAGCATGTTGCAAAGAAATTTCTCCGTCAAAATTTTACCTAAAAAATCCATACATTTACATGCAAAATTTTCGAACTTTTTTTTGGAAAATCGATTTTGCTAAAACTTCGTTTACGTACTTATTTGATGCCATAAAAAACGAAAAAAACATTTATTTTGTCCTAGGATGTATGGTTGAACATTTATATCTCTCTGAAAATTAGCGAATTTTAAAATTTTTGTGAAAATTTAGTCATATCTTGAGAAATATTAATCCCTCGTCAATAATAATGTTTTTAATCAATTTCTCAGCTCAAAAAACCTATAAAACCACATATTATCATAGCATGTTGCAAAGAAATTTCTCCGTCAAAATTTTACCTAAAAAATCCATACATTTACATGCAAAATTTTCGAACTTTTTTTTGGAAAATCGATTTTGCTAAAACTTCGTTTACGTACTTATTTGATGCCATAAAAAACGAAAAAAACATTTATTTTGTCCTAGGATGTATGGTTGAACTTTATGGCTCTCTGAAAATTAGCGAATTTTAAAATTTTTAATATTTTTGTGAAAATTTAGTCATATCTAGAGAAATATTGATCCCTCGTCAATAATAATGTGTTTAATGAATTTCTCTGCTCAAAAGACCTATAAAACCACATATTATCATAGCATGTTGAAAAGAAATTTCTCCGTCAAAATTTTACCTAAAAAATCCATACATTTACATGCAAATTTTCGAACTTTTTTTTGGTAAATCGATTTTGCTAAAACTTCGTTTACGTACTTATTTGATGCCATAAAAAACGAAAAAAAACATTTATTTTGTCCTAGGATGTATGGTTGAACTTCTATGGCTCTCTGAAAATTAGCGAATTTTAAAATTTTTAATATTTTTGTGAAAATTAAGTCATATCTTGAGAAATATTAATCTCTCGTCAATAATAATGTTTTTAATCAATTTCTCAGCTCAAAAAACCTATAAAACCACATATTATCATAGCATGTTGCAAAGAAATTTCTCCGTCAAAATTTTACCTAAAAAATCCATACATTTACATGCAAAATTTTCGAACTTTTTTTTGGAAAATCGATTTTGCTAAAACTTCGTTTACGTACTTATTTGATGCCATAAAAAACGAAAAAAACATTTATTTTGTCCTAGGATGTATGGTTGAACATTTATATCTCTCTGAAAATTAGCGAATTTTAAAATTTTTAATATTTTTGTGAAAATTAAGTCATATCTTGAGAAATATTAATCTCTCGTCAATAATAATGTTTTTAATCAATTTCTCAGCTCAAAAAACCTATAAAACCACATATTATCATAGCATGTTGCAAAGAAATTTCTCCGTCAAAATTTTACCTAAAAAATCCATACATTTACATGCAAAATTTTCGAACTTTTTTTTGGAAAATCGATTTTGCTAAAACTTCGCTTACGTACTTATTTGATGCCATAAAAAACGAAAAAAACTTTTATTTTGTCCTAGGATGTATGGTTGAACTTTTATGGCTCTCTGAAAATTAGCGAATTTTAAAATTTGTAATATTTTTGTGAAAATTTAGTCATATCTTGAGAAATATTAATCCCTCGTCAATAATAATGTGTTTAATGAATTTCTCAGCTCAAAAAACCTATAAAACCACATATTATCATAGCATGTTGCAAAGAAATTTCTCCGTCAAAATTTTACCTAAAAAATCCATACATTTACATGCAAAATTTTCGAACTTTTTTTTGGAAAATCGATTTTGCTAAAACTTCGTTTACGTACTTATTTGATGCCATAAAAAACGAAAAAAACATTTATTTTGTCCTAGGATGTATGGTTGAACTTTATGGCTCTCTGAAAATTAGCGAATTTTAAAATTTTTAATATTTTTGTGAAAATTAAGTCATATCTTGAGAAATATTAATCTCTCGTCAATAATAATGTTTTTAATCAATTTCTCAGCTCAAAAAACCTATAAAACCACATATTATCATAGCATGTTGCAAAGAAATTTCTCCGTCAAAATTTTACCTAAAAAATCCATACATTTACATGCAAAATTTTCGAACTTTTTTTTGGAAAATCGATTTTGCTAAAACTTCGTTTACGTACTTATTTGATGCCATAAAAAACGAAAAAAACATTTATTTTGTCCTAGGATGTATGGTTGAACTTTTATGGCTCTCTGAAAATTAGCGAATTTTAAAATTTTTAATATTTTTGTGAAAATTTAGTCATATCTTGAGAAATATTAATCCCTCGTCAATAATAATGTGTTTAATGAATTTCTCAGCTCAAAAAACCTATAAAACCACATATTATCATAGCATGTTGCAAAGAAATTTCTCCGTCAAAATTTTACCTAAAAAATCCATACATTTACATGCAAAATTTTCGAACTTTTTTTTGGAAAATCGATTTTGCTAAAACTTCGTTTACGTACTTATTTGATGCCATAAAAAACGAAAAAAACATTTATTTTGTCCTAGGATAAATGGCTGAACTTTTATGGCTCTCTGAAAATTAGCGAATTTTAAAATTTTTAATATTTTTGTGAAAATTTAGTCATATCTTGAGAAATATTAATCCCTCGTCAATAATAATGTTTTTAATCAATTTCTCAGCTCAAAAAACCTATAAAACCACATATTATCATTGGGAAAATCGATTTTGCTAAAACTTTGTTTACGTACTTATTTGATGCCATAAAAAACGAAAAAAACATTTATTTTTTCCTACGATGTATGGTTGAACATTTTATGGCTCTCTGAAAATTAGCGAATTTTAAAATTTTTAATATTTTTGTGAAAAT